>WYDI02111729.1:0-87472 GCA_009867235.2 Psittacus erithacus | reverse complement strand
TCAGAAAGTCCTTGGTCAGAGTAAACATTACTGAGCAGCAGCTAAAACCATCGGTGTTATCAGCGCTGTTCCCAGGCAGAAAGTCAAAACCACTGCACTGCACCAGCTACTAAGAATGAGAAAAATGACTGCTACTGCTGAACCCAGGACAAGTGTATGGGATCTGAGTTGTTGAAAGGATCCACAATGGAAGACAGTTGTGTGTTGAAGGATCAATGAGGGAAGTTTGTCAGGTCTAAGTACCTCTGCTTGTCAGTATTGCAGGAGGTTACTATGTAGGCATATGATACTGAAGAAGCATGAGAAGGATTCTCAAATATATCTCTATGTGCATCAGTAAAAGCATGCCTAAGGTACTTCTTAAACTTCATAGATTACTAGGTTGGAAAGGACCTCAATTTTCATCTGGTCCAACCTTTCTTGGCAAAGCATGACCTAGACTAGATGTCCCAGCAACTGTGGGACACCCAACATTGGGGTGTCCACCACTTCTCTGAAGAGATTACTCCAATGATTGGTTGCTTATACAGCTTACATGTGTATCTTTGTGGTAGTGTAGCCTGCTGTATTTATGTAAAATGATTCAGAATTTAATTATAATTCCATTTCTTGATTATATACTTTCAAGGTGAGGCTGGATGTGGTTCTGGGCAACCTGATCTAGTTGAAGATGTCTCTGCTCATTGCAGGGGTGTTGGATTAGATGACCTTTGAAGGTCCCTTCCAACCCAAACTATTCTATGATATTTTCCTTTGGGGGTAAGTAGGGCATCACAGGAGGTAAAATCATGTTTTACAACATTGTTCTAGTTACTGGAATTTGGAAATGGACAGAGGTTAAGAGCAATGGAGGGTAATAGAATAAAAAAGAGACTGCTTTGGAGTTGAGATAAAGGGACTGTGATTAAAAGCTACTTTGATGTTCTTGATATCCAATAGAAACAGCCTTACTGGCAAAAATTATTTCTGAAAACCCATCACAAATTAAACATGGCTGCAGTGAGATATAAGTGATGCATAGACACTGCCCTTATTCTTGTGATGATGAACTCAAGGGAAGGCCGGTACATTTCAATGACATGATACATTCTGTGAAACATTATAGTGGTAAAAGTTTTACAAAAAGGCATAGAAAAGGGGCTACTTGTTCCTTTTCCACTGCCTTTTTCCACTTTTTTCCTTTCCTCCAGAAATAGCGAGTATTTTACCAAGCAAGCAAGGTGAGCACCTAATTTAACCTGTCTTCTAAAATGAAGATCCCAGTTAGTACTTATGGAAGTGAAGGCTTTCAACTTCTAGACCAAACCATTCCAGCACTGATCAGTAGTCCTTACCATTTGTCCTTTATCCAGAAGCTTTTTTGAAATAAATTGTTTGAATGGGTTTAATTTTGAGTATGCAGGTATCATCACAGATGTATCACCTTTAAAATCTTATATTGGTATGTTGTGATAGAAGCCAAGGTGTAATTGGCACAGGTTCTGAACTCATTTCCTATGCACAGTCCCCATAGGCAAGCTTAAAGGTAGTCAAAGATAAAATGAATTGATAGCTTATGCTACCCTCTTGTTGTTGTTTTTGACAAGGTGTTTTGCCCTTTTTATCAAGTACTTTTCATCACATTCATGATAAAAATCAATTAGCAAGAGAAGATGAACTTTTGCTTAGCGCTTTAAATTAAGGACCCAGTATGAACAAAGTGAACTCCAAAAAAACATCCTTCATAATTGATTGATTTTTATTCTCATTGCTCAATAGCAGAAGCCATAGGGAGATATGAACTGGATGAGCTTATATGTCTATGGAAACCTGCCATTAGATTTGAAGTAATTCCACAGGTGTAACTTCCCTGGAGAGTAAAGGATTGTATTAATGTCATGAAAGGGATAACAAGAATAGAAATGGGAATTTGTAGGAGTAGCCAGTTGGGCTTGCAAAATTCTTATTGCTGGTGTGATTAAAAATTATTAAGGAATGTGGCTTGATTTTCAGAATTTCACAGTGCAAAATCAGTATTAATAGCCTACTATACACAGGGTGTGAGATTTTTGTTTGGTTTTAGCATTTGTTAAGTAAAAAAGGCAAAACCTTTGAGCAGTTGAAACAGTGTCTAAATGCTGTTAACATTGAACAAAATCATCCTAAGACTGCATTCCTCCAGTCAAGACTGCAGAAGCAGGTCTGTTATAGTTATTCCTGTTAAAAAAATCAACAAGCATCATATCCTATCCTATCCTATCCTATCCTATCCGATTTGATTTATTTATTCATTAGTTTTGAAGCCATACTTTCATGACTTCCATTTTGACCTTTTTGCAGTGTAAGATAGCTATTTTTCCGTCTTGTTATTTCATTTGATCCTTCAATAGTTACCTAAGAGGTTATGAATGTATGATGGCAAACTACCCTTAAGAGATAACCACTCTTAAAGTAAACACATGTTCTGATTTGAGAGCTACCAGCTGCTCGTAAATATAATGTTTAACATGGCATGCAAACAGAGGAAGTGTTTCCATGTGAAATCACATCATATAATAGTACTAAAGAAATTTTTGGCCAGATCCTATGTTTTCTTGAGGTGGTTTTACAGGGAATGCAGCAGATTCATTTTCATCTAAGAACTTAAGTTATAGAGAAAATAGAGAGAGAGTCAATACGCCAAGCCCTGGTTTGTGTTCCTACATATTCGATGTACTCACTGCAATGTCAAGGATGCCCTGAAATAAGAACGCATGTCCTTTCATCCTACTGTACTGCTCCACCCCTTTTTATCTGTGCTGGCTTGGGAGTTGTCTGATTTTGGTTGGTTGGTTGGTTGGGCGGTGTTTTTTTGCAGATAACTAAATCAGTAGGAGTTGAGAGGTTATGATGTCTGTGAATGAAATACTTTGTGCTCTGATTTTGTGCCTGTTTTTGACAAGGGATTACAAACTGCAGATTACAAAGTGTGCGGAAGAGGGGAGTAATAAGGGTTCAAGTCTGGAACTGAGTGGTCTTTAGTAGGTAATTCTCTCCAAGAGGATATTAAGAGGTAACTTGGTTACCTAATCACGTGCATGTCTACAGTGTAAACTACATGAGAGAAAGTTACTTGGCCTCTCTTAGCTGAGGACAGTGACAGGCATATCAAGGTGAAGTTCATCTCTTCCTAGTGTAAACAGCTAAAATAGCATAAATGCCTCCTGCAGGCAGAAAGTCCGCATCGTATTTTAAGTCTCCCACTACAGCCACTGCATCTCAGACATGTGGGCCCAAAAGCCCTTTATACTTTTTCCACCTTGCACTGGTATGATCCACTGGCATGAGCAGACTCCTCTAACTGAAATTCTTGTCTGTGGCCAAAAATCATGGTCAGATCAGCAGTGAAACTGCTGACACAGTGAATTCCCTGGGGAACTAGAAGTAAATAAGCCGGCACAGTTTCTCTATAGCAGTGGAGCATCTTGATTAGAGAAAAAAGTGGAGTCAAAATCCCAGATACACTGATTTCAAGAAGTTTATCAATAGTCAAGTAAATATGTTTAACAGAGCCCCTCTGCAATGTTCTGTGTTGATATCATTTAGTTAAAAAAACCTCTTTCAGTCAAGACAGTTCTCCCCACCCCTTTCTCTGTCTTAGGTACAGGGCTCTGGACTGATTACCTTGGATGTTGTCCTGTCTTCTGTGTCACTTCTGGAATCGTGTTTAATTCCCTTATCCTGTGTTTAATCTACCCACACACAGCATACTGACTACTTCATGTTTCAGAAATCTCTTCCACAAGAATGTTTCACCATAGAGAAAGCAAGTTTTGCCAGCATTCATGTGAGGTTTGGGTGAACCTGAAACTCTGCTCAAGGTCACAAACTCTCACAAAAACAAAGCGTATGCTTTTGGGTCATGAATCCTTCATAAATGGTTCAGCTGAAATCTGACAAAAGCCTCAGCTTCAGGAATCACAGCCAGAGAGAGGAGACTTTCCTAAATAAAGTAGATTTTTTAAAAATAGTTTGTGATTTGAAATACCTTAAAGCGATCTGGTTTTCTGGCTTCTGGCCCACGAAAATGGGGGCTCAGCTATGTTCCAAGCTGGTTACCTGAAAGCCATCATATAAAAAAATACTGAAAATTCTTCATCCTTTAAAAATTAACAGAAATGTTCACTTGTAGGTGTAAGACTGAAACGCAAGCTTTGATTTCAGAACTGGAAATCTTGACATTTTGCAGTGTAGTTTATATCTGTCTTACTTCCAAGATTTTATTTTTTTTTCCCTGAAAATCAGGATAAACTGAAAGTTGCACTTTCTGCAAAACGAAATTTCAAATTCTTTATCTAAAGATTTTTAGTAATCACTGTATTGAAATCTGGAGGTTTGTTTCAGTTCTATTTCTCCTCATGGGTATATTAAAATTGGATATGATGACTTGGAAGTACAGCAATAATTATATTAATATGTTAGTGTCAAAGCAGGTAACAGTAAATTTTCATCTTATAACTAAAGACAAAAATTATCAAATAGAGTGTAAGAGTATTGCAGCTGCTGCTTGAAACCCTTGGTGCTGCTTCTGTTTAACTTCAGCTTTACTCGGCATCTTATACAATAAAGAATTCATTGTTTTTCTTCCAATTTATTGCAAGTAGTCCCCACTACAGAAGGGGAATTGCAAAGTATGTACAGAGGCAGCTTCTTTAAAGCAAAGAGAGAAAGAAGATGAAAAAGGGAGTACTTTGGTAGGTGAGAAAGGAGGTAGCAATGTGAATGGGGAGATTTTTCTGGGAACTAAGAAAATAAACGTGGGAAATGTTAATGACAATGAAGAAAGGGACGGGGATAGAGATGGTAAAGAAACTGGGACTGTAGAAAAAACAGAATTGAAACAGGGGAAAGGGTCAGTGAAGATGAAATGTAGAGAGTCAAGACTGCTGCTCTGTTCCATTTAGTTTCAGGACTGGTTTATCTTTTTGGAGGGAAGGCAGGGGAAGAAAGGCAGGAGAGGGAAGATCAAAGGCTACATCATTGAGGACATATTTAAGGAAGAGGAGCCTCATAAGTAAAATATATATGTTTTATCATTGGAACTGCTTGAGTAGTTTGAATAGCCTTGGATATATAAAGCAACTATTTGCTGAAAGGCATGTTTCTTAGAATGTTATTTCTTATCATGCTTTATTATCTTAATTGTTGCTAATGATTTATCAAATTATTTTGTTAACAAGCAATCTCTACAGAAAAGACTTGGAATGTGAAGTACATTTTGAGGTTTCTTTTTTTTTTAATAACCAGACCGTATTTCCTCTTCACCCTGAAAAGAGGTATTACCTTAAACCCTCTTGGCTGTTTTCTTCCATACAAAGCTTAAAGGTATTATAACAGTCATCCCTTTGCTGCTGAGCTAGATGAATATGACATTTACACTGTTAAAAACTCAAAGAGATGTTAAAAGGGGTGCTTTCTCCTTGGGTGTGCAACTTGAGATTTGTTAGCTTCTGGTATTAGAAGCACCCACAAAACTAATTAATGTTTTTAAGAACTGTGGGGGGTTTCTTCTCTGAATATTTACCAATAGGTTTCTCAATTTAAGTGTTTAGAAATAGAAATGTTAAAGAAAATCCAGCGGCTACTTCATTAATGTGCTGGGTTTTGTGCCGTTCAGCATCATTACATGGGTTTTGTCCCTGGCTTGATTTCGCTTCCTGCATAAAATGACAGCGAGGATGTATTTGGACCAGCCCTATGTACTTTTTTACAATAGGTAATGCATGTTCCAACAAATAGCATTGTGTGTCTATTGAACTTCATCACTCTGTTTACGCCTTTGAAAGAAATTACTAAACATTTTTTTAATTATGATGATTACAGCCTGAAAAGTTCTTTGTCTGTTCCATGCCATATATTATCCTGAGGTGAAGGGTAGAAGAGAGCAGAAGGGGAACTCATTAGAAGTCTGATTAAAATTCCATGTTGACGCACCTGCAAAGAAATATATCTGACGAAATACCACCACCATTTAAAACAATAGGAGCCCTGGCATTAATTTCAGCAGGGCTAGGATTTTACCCTGTTTGCAGGGGAGGCCATGCTGGGCCCAGTTCTTCACCTGGGCTTTTCTGGAAGAAGCAGAATCAGGAAACAGCACCATTACAGGCAGCAGTACGTGTAGAAATGGGAAACAGTGGAAATCAGCTTAGATACTTAACCATACAAATCCCAATGTTCAGGTGAAGATGCTGGGTAACAAAGTAACAGATGAGTATCATGGCTCCTGCATGCATCATGAAACCACAGGTATCTGAGCAGGTTGTCTCAAATAGATGCCAGAAAAGCTTTTGTGCCAGAATTTCACATGTTCTGTCTAAATAAATACTTCATGACCTATTATGGCATGATGATTTTGTTAGAAAATTCTCTTTTAAAAATGTTGCTGTCATTGTTTATCACATCTCTCAAATACCTGAGCTGTTCTGTTAGTACCAGGGATTTGCTTGTGTGGCTCTTATTTCACAAGAGGGAAATAACTAGTTAACATGAGAAGAATTTAAAAATCACCTGCAATAGATTTTCCATGCATAAGAGCATCTTGATTTTAAGGTCAGAATCCTCTAAGTCAGGAAGTAAACGCTATTATCAAATTAAAGAGATGGGAGAATCTCCCATTTCCTGACAGACCAGGCAGACAATTTCTAGTCCTTGAGTGGCTGGACCTTTTGTCTGTCACCGATCCAGGGGTGAGCGCATTGTTCACTCTGTTCCTGAGGTCAGGGCAATTTACAGGGGAGGAAGAAGGAAACATTTATGTGGAAGGGGTTTTATTTATTTATTTACTCTGCAAAACCCCAGAGGCTTGGATTGCCAAAAGGCTGCCCAACAGAGAGTGATTAACCATCAAAATCACAGCAGGGGTGGTCAAAACTGGGTTATATCTGACTTCATATGAAATGCAAACATCTAGAGAGCAGTTCAACTTACAGTCCGAAGGTCGGATTGCACTGGAAGTGCTTCACATGTCTTCTGGTATTTTTCCCAGATGTCGTAGGGTTTCTGGGGGTGCTGTGGAGTGCATGCGGACAGTAGAGTTCCTGTATGCCCCTTGGCTGCCTATGGGAAGAGAGACCACAGATCTGGCTGCCTTTTCCACGCCATTCCCTAAAGCCTGCTCCCAGCAGCTCACTTTCCAGGGGATTTTGCATACCACTTTTTTTCCTCCAGAAATTGCACTGAAGGGAAAATCTTTGTAAAGCATGAGAATGCTGGAGCTGATTTTGTCTGGTATCAGATACCTTGGTCAGCTTCCTTGGCTGTGGGGGATCCCTGTCTTTGAAGTGGGAGGGCACACATAGGTAACAAGAGCAGCAGTCCTGTGCTGCCGAGTGGGGAGCACAGGCACTGAGAGCTTCTAGGATGCTCAGGGCTCCCAGGTTTGCACATGGCAAACTACTCTGGAGTACACCCGCTGGAAACCTTGGTGCCCTGGGGCACAGGGAGGACATCAGCCCATATTTCTGGGCGGAGTGCCCTGAACCTACCACAGTTATAGTGGTGTCACTGTAGTAGCTTAAAGATGTAGGCCAGGGAAGACTTGAAGGCAGAATTTAAAGCAACTGTAGGAGTATTAAAACTAGACAGCCTTCAGGCACACAGGCCATTTTCCACGTCCCAACTTCCATGAATTATTGTGGTTTGCAAGGATCGTCAGTTTTGGTGCTAAATACTCCGCTCAAGAAAATTTCTGGCCACCTTTGCCAGTGAGGCACAAGGATGTCCTTTACTCCTTTCTCTGTCTCACATGAGAAGGAAATGGTATTTTCTATTTTCTTTCACTGGATAAAGATTAATTTTTAGCATGGTCATGAGTTGTAAGTGACACACAGCCCAAGCAGTGGAACTTGGCTCCCAAACCTTTTGCAGACCTTGAGCATTCCTGGCATTCCTGGCTAGGAATTTTGTGCAAGTCTTTTTTAATGAACATACTTGAAGTATTAATTTCTCTGGGTTCTGAAGAGCTCAGATCCAGAGTTAGCTTCTTGCTCTCCCTAACTTCAGTGGCAAATGCATTTGTCATTGTTACTTGACAGAAAACTCAACCAGTTAACGTCTTGGATTGATATTGTATGAAGGTACATTCCCTGCTTTTATAGAGATCCAGCAATCAAGACAAATATTTATTCTTGAGATCTTGCAGCTTGTGATTGCTTTCTGGAGTAGAGTTACACGTTTCCTTTTATCACATTTCTGATTACATAAACAACTTAAAGAAATAAACCTGTGTGGGAGGTTTTTTCACCACTTCTGTCTAACCTGTCTGTACACTGTTGTGCACCGCGCTTCTATCCAGTCTGTAACTTGAGTTTCTTGGATATGGAAAATACATGTCTAATTCTTTAAAAAAATGTTAACAGGATATTTCCAAGTTCCCAGACAAAGATTATACAGTGCTGGGTGAAGGTGGAATCATTCTGAGTGGAGGCCAGCGAGCACGAATCTCACTAGCAAGGTGAGTATTATACGTTCTAAGTAACGTACTGTTTCTTGTATAAGGAAATTATTACGACTGAGTACTTAAATATATGTGGACCAGGTCCTGCTAAATAAGTATCCACCAGGTATATCAGGAACTTTATATTACTCTCAGAAATCTGAGTTTTGCTATGCAACTGTGTTTGTGCTACACCTGCATATTTCTTTATTGGATTTTGAAAGTTTGATGTTAGATGCATGCCATGGCTTAGCTGAAAATAAATCTTTCACTCCTTGATGCAGGATGTCTATGGATATTTAGTCCTGTAAGTGTAGCTTTCTAAGTACCAAAGAAACCCATACAAAAGATTCCAGATGAAAGAATTCCATGTTTAAAAAAATGTTGCTTATAGTTTTGGTTTTTCTGCTGAAAAAAAAAAAAAAAAAGAAAGGTGGAATCTTAGAATTGTAGCATGGTTAGGAAAGCAATGGCTAGCCAGTACCTATGAATAACGATCTGGCCTTGTCTGTTTGACCTTCCCACGTTAGTAATTTTGAAGGTCTACAGAACAATAACGTAGGTGTTTGTCTAACAAATTTGCAATGTGTTTCAGTGTGATCACTTAGCTGTCATCAGAGGTTCAGTAATGACGGCTCTGATGTGTAAATGGCCCCATTTGTTTCTGTGCCAAGTACAAATTGTGGTGGTTCCCATGCTCAGAAACTCTGGGTAGAAGTTAAATCACATTATGATGATCCACACTGGCAACCCATGAAAGATGTGCATGTCTGTGTGAGGCTAAAAGATGGGTTCATTAACACAGAGAGGCTTTTAGTTTGGATCTTTCTAGCAAATTTGTGAGAGGGAAGAGACGTATGGATGGTTTTGATTTTTGTGGTAAGAAAAAATGGGAGGAAATGGCAAAGCTTTCAGAGCAAAAAACCCCAACCAACCCTGGTGGTGTTCAGGACTGGGTTGGACAGAGCCTTGGGTGACATGGTTTATTGTGAGGTGTCCCTTCCCATGGCAGGGGGCTTAGAACTTGATGATCTTAAGGTCCTTTCCAACCCTAACTATTCTATGGTTCTGAAACCCTCTTAGATTTTCATTTAAAATTCAACATTTAAGGAAATATTTTCCAGATTCTGTGCATAATCACATCTGTCACTTTTCAGATAGTCACAGTTCATTTACTGGAGGGTCACATAACTGATATAGTACATTTATTGTTAGCAACATAATTATTATTAAAAAAACAATTAAATGTCCCAAAGTCAGTGGCTGTATCTGCTTTACGTTTTGTTCGGGCTCCAGTCTAAACTCAGCATGCTGCAAGGTGTGCAGGTGTTTGAGGTGTGGGCTGCAGATAAAGTTCTAAGAAAGCTAGAGGAGAAAATTTAGGATTACAGCCCCATCTAAACTGCTCATAAGCTGGTTGTTATTTGCTTGGACTGCATTTATGCACGTTTCTGGTGTACTCTGTGCAAAGCCGTGTAAAATGAGACTTCCAGCTGGAAGTGCCATCACCCAGCCATGAGGAGAAGCTGATAGAGATTGCTTAAGTCCATCTTTCTTATAGAACTTTGTCAATGCCTAACAGCTATAACAGAGGGAAGGAAAAGATCAAGGGAAAAAAACCAGCTCGTGCCCTGGCTTTGAGCTACCTCACTGGCCTGGTACCCTAAAGGCGGTCATGTATAGCTACTAAGCCCAACATACCAATTATAGCAATAATTTGAGTGCTGCCATTATTCCAGGAAAAAAAATGCAAACTTTTTGCTGATAAAAGTGCCAAGAACAGTACGAACTTTTGTTGTTGTGCAGCCACTACATCATAATGTATGGTCAGTGAAATCCATCGTGACAGAGGATTTTTCAATAAAGTTGCTTGGTTCATGAACATAATATACTATTATTGAGGACTTTTTCTCCTGGTGGTTAAATATTCTCACATTGTTTAACATGATGATTTTAAAACTCATTTTAGAGTACTTTAAAAAGTACCAAAATGCAGCTGTCGAAATTTTCTTTACTAATTACACCCTGATTCATATCACTTCATGATTTTCATACTCACAGAGGTAGATAAGGGGCCTTTTTGAATCCATTTGAAATAAAAACCCCTGTTAACCCCAGGTTTAGATCTCAGTGATCCATGTCCAATCACATAAAACTTAATGTCCTAATGCTACAAATAGTTTTTCATGTCCTGAACACGAATTATTGTACAGCTCCATTTCAGATATTGTTTGCAAGATAATGGCTCACTAATACACTTGTCTTTGCTCACAGTTACTTTGAAGTACTTTTAAAACTAAGTGCTAAGACCTAGTCTTTTCACACAATTACATTTACGTAGTATTCCCTCAGGTATGGGTAGGCATTACAGTAGGCAGTAAATTCCCATTTAAATGGTCATTATACAATGATGGGGCCTGTCAGATGCAGGTCATAAACAGGTCTTTAGAGTAACCTGTGTAAAGGCAGCTGTATAGCTTCCTTTGATTGCACAGAAATTAAGGGAAAACCCAGTTGGTTTGTAATGTGGTCTGCAGCAACGAAAGGCTTTACTGAAAGATATCTTACAAGCAATTTAAAACTGAACTCCATCTCCACATTAATGCTGTCAAAAAGTCTACCTGTTAAGAGTTTCTGAGACAAAACTGTAAAGACGTTCTCCTTAAGTTATATTTATGTTAATTTATAAGACTTGTGAAAGTTAATGTAATTTCTGTTTTCTCTGTTCAGAGCAGTGTACAAAGATGCTGATTTGTATCTCATGGATTCTCCTTTTGGGCATTTAGACATTTTTACAGAAAAAGAGATATTTGAAAGGTACTGTATATTTTGATAGATTGTATTTAAGAATCCCACCAAGCAGCACAAAGTAAAACCAAGAACAGGAATTCAATAAAAGCAAAAAAATATGAAAATGATCAAAATTATACCTTTTAGGGCTGTTTATTTTAAGGCATTCTCGTGACTGAGTATTTTGTGTTAGCAGTAGGGCACAGCATACTGTGCTGGGGACAAGCCTGAGCCAGGTGTGTTCATTAATGCTCCCTCTTCCATCTCAACATATTGAGCCTGCTATAATCTGTTCCTCCCAGAGAGCGTGGCTTTATATCTGGCGTGTCTGTGTACCAGAAAGGCTTTAATTTTAAAACACCTGCTTTTTCAGTATAAATTTTTACAGAGAGCTGTATTTTGTCTTGTTTTTCTGATAACTGAAAAACTGGTCACCTGAAAGTGCCCACTGACCAAGAGACTGGCAGCAGGCAGGACAAGGACAGACTTTTGCCTTGTCCTGGAGGTGAAGCTTGAAAGAGTAAGGACATATACACTGTTGCGCATGAGCTTTTCAGTCATCATAAGTTTGATGTTTTGAAATCAAGCTAATACTTTTAAGTTTGGTAGCAAAAGATCTAAGTAACCCTAAGATGAAAAGAAGTATTTAATTTTCATGTTGAACTGTGCTTTTTGGATTGAAAATGATTAAATTTTCCCCGCTTTTTGTGGTTCCTGTGATAAAGTACTCACCCTTTACACATCTCAGCCTTACTGCTTCCTTTGTAGTTTGAGGGAGTGCCCAAGGCTGCAGATATTGGGAGGGGGGCAGGTAAAAGGAAATAGATTGAAAGTGAAAGGGATGTAAGCAATATTTAATCATAAAGAAAAAAATCTTACTTTTAACACTTTCATCTTTTATAGCTGTGTATGCAAGCTGATGGCAAATAAAACTAGGATCTTAGTTACTTCAAAACTGGAACATTTAAAGATTGCTGACAAAATACTAATTTTACACGAGGGGAGCTGCTATTTTTATGGAACATTTTCTGAACTTCAGGGTCAACGGCCAGACTTCAGTTCAGAGCTGATGGGATTTGATTCTTTTGATCAGTTCAGTGCAGAGAGAAGAAATTCAATACTAACTGAGACTCTCCGACGATTTTCCATTGAAGGAGAAGGCATGGGATCACGAAATGAAACCAAGAAGCAATCTTTTAAACAGACATCAGATTTTAATGACAAAAGGAAGAGCTCCATAATTATTAACCCCCTTAATGCAGGTAGGAAGTTCTCAGTAGTGCAGAAGAATGGAATGCAAGTCAATGGGATAGAAGATGGCTACAACGACCCACCAGAAAGGAGGCTTTCACTGGTACCTGACTTGGAACAGGGAGATGTAGGTCTGCTTCGGACTAAGGTGCTAAACACTGACCATATACTGCAAGGTCAGAGGAGGCAGTCTGTGTTAAATCTGATGACGGGCACCTCTATGAACCTTGGACCAAACTTTTCCAAAAAGGGAAGTACAACATATAGGAAGATGTCAATGGTGCCTCAGACGAGCCTGTCTTCTGAGATAGATATCTACGCCAGGCGCTTGTCTCGAGACAGTATCTTGGATATAACTGATGAAATCAATGAAGAGGATTTGAAGGTATGTGTTGTTTTACGTTCATCCTGGGTTTTGATATGGTGATAGTTTAGTGCAGTATATTCCTCACATTTTTTTCCACTTGACTATGTCATTCCTTATGCAATTCTTCCCTATGGAATATCCTTTAGGAATATCTGTGAAAATTTTAACTCAAATATCATCTTGAAATCATTGAAACCCTCAAAAAAATATTTTGCCTGATTTTTCACATTTTTTGAATGCTATTTGTAGAGGATTTCAATGCAGAATTTTAATCTACCTTTAAGGTTATGCTAAAATGAAATTTGAAACCATAATATGGGAAAGCATTGTTTTAAAACATTTATGTAAAATTGACATTTGAAATATTAAGGCTCACGAAAAAAAAATATGTTTGAAATAGTAGCACAGTTTTAAAACCTCAAATTTGATCAAATTTGACAAATTTGTCAGCCTGCTCAGCTTTTATGTTCCTATACAAGTAAAGAACAGAAATAAGTTGGATTTTACTCTAGTTTTATGGATGGAAATTATATAATTAAGGTTGAGTTTTATAACAAGAACTGGACCAAAATTCCTTTTTTTAATAACAACTATCAGCCAGTCATGATGAGCTACTTTCATTTTCAAAGCTGACAGCTGATTTTCACAGGGTAGAAAGATTTTCTAAAGTAGTTTCTTAGGTGGAAAGAAGTCTACGAGAAATGTTTAAACTCCTCATTTGCTGCAGCACTGCCCGTTTTTTGTTTCACTTTATTGATCTCAGCAGAAAAGAAAACACAAACACAAACCAAAACCCTCAGAGCATTTGCAAATTTACTCTAACTGCACAATAAGAATCTCCACTGAAATAAAACAGCTACTGGTTAATCATTTCTGGGCTTCCAGGAGTGCTGAACAAAGCTCGGTTGTTTCTTTCAGAGATGTCTGAAAATTTCAGATTATCTCTAAACTGTTTTATTCTATCAAAGATGACTTAACCTGTCAATACGTTCCTGTGTAGCCATTATCAGCCAGTTTGAATGCTGCAGTTCAATTATTTGGATTGAGTTAGCAGAACAGCATTTATGTGTCATAAATTCTCATATATAGATAATATCATTCTTAGTATGGTCTTGTGAATTCTTTGACAGGAATGCTTCATTGATGATGCTGAAAGCATGGGTACTATTACCACATGGAATACCTATTTCAGATATGTTACCATCCACAAAAACTTGATTTTTGTTCTAATTTTGTGTGTGACTGTCTTCTTAATTGAGGTAAGAAAATCTGTGCTTGATGTCACGTTATTACAAAAGATTTTTGTTCAAACTTTGTTCTTTGTGATAAAAGGGATAAAGCATCAGCTTCTTATTAGCATTAGCTCATGTGTGTATCAGTTGTTGGCAACTGCTTTAAGTGACTTTTCTACCGTTTAGATGAGCATTTCTCACCAAAGACAGTGATTAGTGCATGGCAGCAGAAGACCCACTTTCATAAATTATCGCACTTCACTTTCTGCTGCATGGTACCATAGATAAGAATTGTTGTCCTATGCAGGTCTCTTGTTCCATTTTCCATTCTAAGATACTGTTCAGAGCCTTGAGGGGTTAACAGCAACAGTTACTTTTTTTTTTTTCCTATAAGCACATACATAAATTCTGGAGAATTGCTTTCAAAAGGAAGTTAGAAGCTTTGCTCCTAATGAAAGAAGAGTGGTAAGGCAGAGGGCTGAACGCTTCTGACAGCATTTAAAGATGGATGGGGTGTTCCTGGAGCATGCAGGAAAGACTTCTTCCAAGTACAGTGGGAAACGCTGTCAGAAGAAGTGCTGTAGAACCTATCTGATGATGCAAGTCTGACTATTTTTCTTATAACAGAAATTTCCTGCATTTGACTTGTCTCCCAATTTAGGAAAGATATTTAGTGTATATACAGTGTCTCACAGTGTCATCTTTTACACCTAGTATTCTAAATCAAGTGTTTTTCTGAGGGAAGGAACATGTTTCAGAGAGAAGACTGGGAGATTAATGAACCTGTATTCGTATGTCAACTTATAAAATATGGTATCAACTTCTCTTGGCATTTTTCAACATGAAATGAAAGAAGAGAAAAATCCACTAGGAGTTCCATTAGAACTAGTTTTGGGCTGATTGTGTCAGTGAAGGGTTTGTAATAGTTCTGTGGTGGTGTTCAAACTTCTAGTATCATCAAACCTGGAGATGGTTGATGTTATCCCGAATCTACACTAATGTTATGTTGCAGGTGATTTAAATTAGTTCTTTTGGACTAGGAATAAAGCCTGAAGCTTAGATCAAGTTTGAGATCCCAAATTTTTAAACCACCTCCAGAAGCAAAGCAGTATTTAGATGCATAGCTGTTCTTATGTAAGTTTTTGTTTTCATGATAGTGGGAAATGTCTGTATAAACCTACAATAGCAAAGCTAAATGTGTGTTTTAGAGAAAAAGGAAATTTTAACTTTGAGTACATCAGATTTATCCCTGTATATTCAGCATAATGTCTAATCTTGATTACCAATTTTTTCTTTTAAATTTGACTGAAACCTTTTTAAATAATTGAAAAACCTTATCTTCTAATTGAAGAATAAATCCCATGACAAAGAATGTATCCATCTATGTTAAACTTTCCAGTATGACTATTGCTTAAGTAAAAGCCTGTTGACAAATTAATGGGCTGGAAGATATCCTGCCATAGTACAGACTATATAACCTTTAGCAAATCTTTGTGCATGAGATGAAATACTGTGCCAAATGGTTATGTGGCCTGTGCTAACAGTTTGTACCCTTCTAACCCTAGACAATGCAGACAGGTTAGGGATGAGCGTCCAAGAGCTGAACTGGGAGAGTAGTGACATATAAATTGAAAATGGAGTTGTGACACCCTTCAGAGCTGAGTGGGGGTGTTGTGGAAATGCTGGAGATACTATCTAAGATTTAGAATGGATTGTTTTGTATTGCAGATTCCAGGATGAGTCCGCACAGATCACCATAAGTAGGGCATCAGTTGTACATTCTTCCTAGATTTGTGGGGTTGTGTGTGTTTGTAGCTCTTTTAAGTGGCTCAAAACTGTATTTCCTAGATGTAATTTGCAGGGACTAGGATTGCTGAACTGGAAGAAGAGCAGTTATGATTGAAACATGTAGAAAGGCTTTGTGAAGTTATTCTGTCACTATATTGTCTACCTTCATCTTCACAGCTGAAAAACTCCTCTGTTGTGAGGATGAGAAAAGAATTCTGGTGAGGGATGAGAAAATATTATTGTGAAAGAAGCCTGATCCTCACAAATGTTTAAATTCAGGGCATCATGGTCAATCTTGAGTTATTTACTGTAAGACCTCCAAAAGTTAGTGGTTCCTAAGGAGAAGAATTAATTTGGTAGCGGGGCATTATGGCAATACATTCCTCTACCAGTGCCATAAAAATATGTGGGAAGAGTATTGTAGAAACTATGTCAACCTTTAGAAAAATGATTATAGGCCTAAGCATAGTAGACTGAAATGTGGCGGACTGCATGAAGATCTAGACTGGACAGACAAGAAATAGTGTTACAGAGTAAGCTTCTGTTGAGCATTGAAGCATCTCACAATAAGAATGGTTCAATTCCACATTTTAAAACTATTAAAATAGATTATGCAGAGAATTATGTAAATATCAGATGAGTTGATATATCAAATGTAGGTATCAGCTACCAAAAACAACAATGCAAAAATAACAGTATTAAAGGTTCGACATTTGTATTTGAATAGCTGCCTTTGAAGATATTGAGAGTCTCTTTTAGGAAGAAATATTCGTCTTTAAAACTTAAAATATGTTAAAGCGTACAGTGAATATTCCTTGTCATTAGGAATGCATTAGCAAGCCTTTGTTAATACTAGGGTAAAAAACAATAAAAGAATATTTAGGCACTTGAGAGCCTGATTGTAATACAAGTCTAAATGTAGCTTTCCTGGTGGGATGCACTAATAGTTTCTGTGGAAAGAGGAGCAGTTATGACAAAGTTTTTGCTTCAGGGAAGTTTGACTTCCATCCATTTATAATGCTTTCTCTAAAAACAATTACAAAGTCAGTAGAAGAAGATAAGTAAGAAAAAGTGCATAATGTGACAAGACAAAAAAAAGTTTACTTTGTTTTCTTTGGTCACAGGTAGCTGCTTCTCTTGCTGGATTGTGGTTTCTTAAAAAGTAAGTAGTGAGAACCTGTGGTCTCCATTATATTGATTTTTGCTATAAATAATGAATTCAGACAATTCTATATGGGTAGGCACTGGCTTATATTCCATAAAATGGTTCAGAGATGGATGGTCTAAATCCCTCATGTAAGTGGTATCTTAAGCTGGTAATTCTTTAAGTGCTGACAATCAAATGGTTTGTGCCTTGTTACTGAGCACGTACGAACGCATGCAAGACTTTTTCTGGGCCAGCTGACTCTAGAGATGCATGGACTTATCCTGAATACACTGTGGTTCATCACTTTCAGAGCATGCCAGGTGAGACATTTCCTAAGGAGCATTTTAAGGGAGCAGTTTCCGTTCATTTGTACTGTTTCCTCTGCTCACCTGTGAAAAATTCCCAGAAGTAACAGGGTCAGGCAGATGAAGGTTAAAACATAGAGAGCAGCAGTATGGCTTTTCCTGGGCTAATGCTTTTGATCCCTGTTTTTGTCCTGCAGCGCTAAGCCTGAAAACATATGGTGGCATAGGTCTGATGAGGAGGAGGGATTTATGTTGATGTCCCCTTACAGCAGATCACTAAGGTGTTTGATTTTTACAGTACACCTAAAGCATTTTACTTCCAGAATAATTCTTTTCAAAACTTAAACATTTTTCTTATTAAGAGGTGGATGTGTTTTCCTTGAGTAGGCTAGTTTTGTCAGTGATTTAACAGGCAGTAGGTCTGCAAGAGACTACCAAAGCAATACGTTCTCACAGTAGTTTGAGGAAAATTATTGGAGGGGTTGTAGTTATACCATGAGCTTAATTTCCATCTTGGCAAAAACCCCTTCATTGCACAATTGTAACTAATTTCAGAAATTGCTACAAATGCCAGTAGGTTCCTGAATTACCAAAGGTAGCTGAGTAGGTGAATAAGCCGTTTATTGCTTTGACTCCTGAGCACACACAGGGTTACTTTGCCTCAGTGGATCGTGGGGTAGTTCATAATTTACATTTCAGACATAGACGGCAATATTTAAAAGTGACTGGAGATACATATAACTAGCCATTAACATAGTTTTTAAATAAATGAACATTGAAGTACTCTTCAATACAGAAAATAAGAGAAAAAAAATGCTATTTCCAGTAATGCATTTTTTTTAATTTCCATCAAACAGGATAGCCTTGAAAGCAAATGCAACACAATCAGAAAACAGTACCTCTGACAAACCTCCTGTGATTGTCACTGACACTAGCACCTACTACATCTTTTATATCTACGTGGGAGTGGCAGATACCCTGCTTGCCATGGGAATCTTCAGAGGTTTGCCCCTTGTGCATACGCTTATCACAGTGTCTAAAACTCTTCATCAAAAGATGGTGCATGCAGTTCTTCATGCACCTATGTCAACATTCAACTCTTGGAAAGCAGGTAACTGAGATGGGACCTGATTGACTCATGTATGGGTTTCATTTCAATTAAACAGTTTTCATTCTGTTAAAGGATACTGTTGGTTTCCATTTACATTTTCAATCAAGCTGAATGTGAGAAGTTTGCCACATTAAGTAATTTGTGAATCTTTTAATGAATCTTGATTGCACTTTAAGTGTGACATATTTCAGTTATCAATTCTGATTCTGAAATATCACCTTGTAAGTTAGAGAAAATGAACTGTTAACTGTTTGAGGCAATAAACTAGAATAGCTTCTAATGAATAGACCTTGTCTAAAACTGCCAATAGAAAAGCTGTAGTCAGCTATGTGGTGAGTGACAAGGAGTCAGATGTGGATGATAAATAGTACTTTATTTCGTGAGTAGTGCTACTAAAATGGCATAAAACATCAGTTAGTGTGAATAATGGTATGCGTGTTCAAATTTGGTTCTGGAGTTGATAGAGAGTTCATTATATAACTGATGCAACAAGTTCTATCTCCCGCTGTGCATGAAATTCCTACCCTCTACCCTTCTTACTGCTGCTTACTAAATTGCAGGAGATGCTGGTAAATGGCAATACAGCATAGGGTTTCTCCTTCATTTTTCCATTAAATTCTGAATTCCTTTGTTACCTGGTGATTAACACAGTAATTCTGCTCAGAAGCTAGGAAACTGATGTGCAAACTCATGCAAATGCTGCTGTGCAAACTATCTGTGTATCAGCAGGGCCTGCTGCATAAGGGGTACAGACCTTATGCTTTGTGTCTCTGTCTCTGTCCTGTTTAATTGTTTGTTTGTTTTTATTACATTTTCTTGTTGTTTTGTTGGGTTTTTTTTCAAAATTCTGAAAGTTGAAACAGAAGTTGTGGAGCCAAATTCCTTCATGGGGAAAGAAGCTGTAGCTCCACTAAACTGTGGTGTAGCAGAACTGCATGTAATAGATAAAATCTTGTACTCAATATTTTGCATTCAGAAAAAGTTGTTCTTTTAATTAAAGTAATAAATGCAGGATTTTTGGGATGTTAAAATGTTTGACTTTATTTTCCTTTGTTTTTTTTCTCAATCCATAGGTGGCATGCTTAACAGATTTTCCAAAGATACGGCAATACTGGATGACTTACTTCCACTTACAGTATTTGACTTCATTCAGGTTTGTAGAATAAAAGTTCTAAATTTTGCTATCTTATAGCACTGCAGAGTTTCAGTTGTACATCATGCAAAAGAAATCTTATTAAGAAGAAGAAATAACAATTGGGATAAAATCCCTCTTCCTTGTTTTCAGTCTGTATACCTATTTGCATAGGTTCTTATGTTGTGTGTCGGCTTCGTCACTTCTTTTTTGAGTGCTTGGCTATATGTGTACCTCCGCTGTTTGTGCAAACCACTTTTAGTACTCAGGCTCAGAAACATTTTTGCCCTGCATACCCCTCCCGTACAAGTATCCCTGCTTCTGCCTGCATTCAACTTCAGAGGTGTAAAGGGCATTCCTTAGTTTCTTTTGGTTATCTTGGCTCAAGATCAGTATTTTTTTCATGCTATCTTTTGATTGCATTCATTCATTTTCATTACTTTACATCCTTAGCCTCTTCTGTTACCAGTTTGCTAGCATCACCCCTAATGTACTTCTTCTCTTTTCTTGACTATATTTTTGGTTTTCTGTTATTTTACCTTCTGTGGAAACTCTTCCCAGACTGCCTCTTTGGGCAGTTTGAACCATGATGTTTTGCGTTCAAATCTCAGTTGGGCAGTTCTGTGCTTTTTTTTTTCCTTTTTTTTTTTTTCCCTTCACAAGTTTGACTGCATAATTTTGTCTTTTTATCCTTTACATCTTTGTGGCTTCCCCTGAGTCTCTGGGATTTAAGCTGAGTCTGTCAGGCACTGGATGACTGTTTGTGATGGAGGAGAGCTTTAGATGACTCTGTTATTTGAAGGAATTTTACATTCCTGGGTTGTAGAATCATAGAATAGTTAGGGTTGGAAAGGATCTTAAGATCATCAAGTTCCATCCTCCCTGCCATGGGCAGGGATGTCTCACACTAGACCATGTCGCTCAAGGCTCTGTCCAACCTGGCCTTGAACACTGCCAGCGATGGAGCGTTCACAACTTTTTTGGGCAACCTGTTCCAGTGCCTCACTACCCTCACAGTAAAGAAATTCTTCCTCATATCTAGCCTGAATCTCCCCTGTTGAAGTTGGAGCCCATTACCTCTTGTCCTATGACTGTAGTACCTGATGAGGAGTCTCTCTTTAGCACCCTTGTAGGCCCCCTTCAGATACTGGAAGGCTGCTATTAGGTCTCCAGGCAGCCTTCTCTTTTCCAGGGTGAACAGCCACAATTTTCTCAGTCTGCCTCTAGCCCTGTTTAATTGTAGAATTGCAAACTTTTCAGTTTTTGGATGGAAAGGCTTGTTTTCAGCATACGTCCTGGGAAACTCCATGTATTGCAAAATTTTCAGTTCTGAATGACTTTCCAATTCATCCACACTGAAGAGAACATTGAAGAAATACAGAAATAGAGGCAATTCCAGTGTTTCTCAAGGAGGATGTCTTTGCTTCCCATCTTGCCTATTCTGAAACTTTGCGGCTTTGTGTGGATCCCAGTGCTTCTCATTAGTGTCCCACCACCAATGCTGCAATGCCGGCTTTTCCTCAGGTAGGGTTGATTCCCAGAAATATTTAAAAAATGAAATCAAATCTTCCCTGGCCCTCCTGTTCCTCTCTACCTTTATTTAGGAGATGGGCAGGCCTGGCAATCAACCTAAACACTCTGCTGCAGAGATTGCCTGTCTCCATCTGTGAGTTTGCTTTGCTTTACAGCCCCTATCAACATGATGGTCTGATCAAAGCCAAATCTCTTTCCCTGTATCTTTGTTAGTAATTGATAACTTAGGCTTATGACTTCAGAGAGGCCAATACAACTTCACATGAAGAGGTTCAATGACATTACCCTCTACTTCATGGCCCGCTGATGTCAAGAAGATTTGCTGAAGAAGTAAACATGGACACTAAGACCTTCTCTGAATCATTAGTGTTATCTTCAGTATGATCAGGATTTACTACTGTCTTTTCTGATGTGGCCGTTTTGTTTCTAGTATTTTGGATCTGCCATGAGAATTTTATTCCAAAGTTATTTTAGTTAGCCTGTCTCTATGTTTCACTCTCTACACTGGTTTCTCATATTTTCAACAGTAAGGAAAAATCCCTAAATTTGGCTTTTCTGTTGTGATGCCTTTCAGAGGCTAACCTATGCTCTGGTGTCCCATAGGTTCACCTCTGTCTCCTCAGTCTCAACTGCAAAGTCTCCTGAACATCCATGATAAGCTGCCCTGTCTTTTCAGTTTCTTCTGGTGAAGATCATCGAACCTACTTGAATGCTGTCTTGAATGCTTTTCACTGGTCATCCCTTCATAAAAAAATCCTTCTGATCTTCTATAGATTCAGGCTTGTTTGGAAGGTTTAAAATTCCATGGACCCTGCTTATGAACAAAGTCAGATTCCTCTGAAAGAGGAACTCTGCTGATTGTTGCAGAATGTGGGAGTGATCTCTGGACTTAGGACCTGGGACCTCTCCAACCTCTCTGCTTAAAGCAGGTTCAGCTAGGGCAGGTTGCTCAGGGCCATTGGATTTTGAATATCTCCAAGGGTGGACACTCCACAAGTCCTCTGAATAACCTGTTCCAGTGTTTGACCATCCCCACAATAAGATGTGTTGATGGTCAAAATAAAATTTTTCTTACATTTAAATGGAAATCTATGCATTTCAGCTTGTGCTCGTTGCCTCTTATCTTCCCACTGGGTACCACTGATGCATTTTATCTGCACCAACTATCTAGTGGTATTTATATAAACAATATAATTGTAAATATACATAATTTATAAAAATATTTGCACATATACACAAAATAACATATAACAAATTCCATAAGACAACCAAAGCCTTCTCTTAAGGCTAAACAATCCCAGCTTTATCAACCTGTCCTTATTTATGAGATGTTCCAGTTCCTTTATCATCTTCAAGATGAAGATGATTAGTTTGTCTTAGGACTTTTATGTGCAGTAGACTTATCAGTGGGCTTTCCCTTTCAGGGACAAGGGCTTTTCATCCAGGATGAATGAAACTTAAGGTTGAAAGAGGCCAGGGTTACTCTCCAATCACTGGGATGTACCCAGTTGCCCGTAAAGGAAACAGTGGTATCAGCCTTCGTATCAATGACAAGAGATGGCATCTGTGATGCTTTCTCTGTCAGCCATCTGGCCTGCTCCATACATCTTGGGTATGAATTGTAACCAGCTTATGACTGCAGTAGCATTACCACTAGTTTTAACATCTGTCTTGGTCTTCTACCAGTGCTTACAGTGGGGCCATCATTCCTTGGAGATCCTTCATAAGATGCTGCTAGCATGTACTGATTGTCCTTAAGGTTTAATATAGTCACACTCAAAAAGTCATGGTGAACTCACTGGACATTTATACCTGTGGTCATGACTGGTTTTCCCTAAATAATAAACTCCCATTGTTTAACCAGATTGGCTGCTGCAGTCATCACTACCCTGAACCCTTACTGAATCGGTATCTCTGCCACCAGCTGCATTTCCAAACTGATGACACAGAGGAAGGATTAGAACATGTCTCCCCATCTGGCCTCTGTCCCAGGCCTGAAAGCTCAGCAGCTGGGACGTGGCAGTGCAGCACTGTGGGTCTTAACTGGGCTACGTGAGCCCCTAGCTGCCACTCCCTGACCATATGCCAGCGTCGCTGGCTTGTGTGTTGATTTTTACTACTGCCTTGTAGAGAAGGTGTCATCCTGTTTGTCTTTATACTTACTTTTCTATTGCATTGCTCAGATTTCTGATTAAAAAAAAAAAAGGTAAGAAGCCTGGAACATGCTTACCTGCTCCTGAAAGACCTCTGACTGGGAGTATGGGCAATTTCAATCCTTTCTGGAATTTATGTAGATGTAGTAGCAAAGGCACCACCAGCAGGTTTCTTCCTAATGTGAAATCAGTTTTGCTTTCCGTCTGTTTCTTTGCTGAGTGGTCATTTCAAATGATGTTTCAATGTGATGTTCATAATTTTGTCTAAATTGTCCATTTGCAGCTGCTTTGAGCAGATAAGTTTGCAGTTTGAAGTGGTTGCTCAGTGTGAAAGGTAACACCCTGATGCAAAGCAGAACTTTGCTATTCTGTGTACACTGGTATACTTGATTTTCATTAGATTTAGGTATGAGACAAAACCAGTCTAAGTGCTTAAGGTGCTTCTAGAGTAAAGATCAAAGCCTGATTTAGCTAAATCTGCCTGGAGTTACCACGGATGAGGTCTTATGAGACCATGGTGGGTTTAATGGATTAACTCTAGAATGAATTTGTTTCTTTTGAGTCATCTGTCTCCTTAAACCATCTTTCTTTCTCCTGAAACTGCTAATTTTTCATGCCGTAAATCATCTTATGACTTATGACTTATTTCCTGTCTTGTCCTGATCAGGACAAGTAGTAGACAGCTCCTGACAGTCTGGCACCTCTAGTCCAGACAAGACAGGGACACCACTACTATGTCTGGGAGGTGGTTGCAGATATTGCAAGTGGTGTTTCTGCAGTTTTAACTGGACAGTGAATGCCTATCTGCCATTGTTTTTGTGTGGCTTTGTGATTTAGAAGCCTGCAATTCCAGTTGTACAACAGAAAACACTTCTTCCATCTATTAAAAAGATGGCAGATATTCCAAGAGGTTATGGATCTGATCTGAGTTATTCATGATCTTTTCATGGAGGTTTGTTCTCAGCTGCAAATCCTACTTAGGTTAGCACTTTATGTTTGTTGAAGCAATACATAGTTGCCATGGGAAGGAGATTCATCACCAATCTCTAGTCTATAAAATGACAAGTTTACTATATCAATAGTATTTTTCTTTCATCCTACAGTTAATACTGATTGTGATTGGCGCTATAACAGTAGTCTCAATATTACAACCCTACATCTTCCTGGCATCAGTGCCTGTGATAGCAGCCTTTATTGTGTTAAGGGCATACTTCCTCCACACTTCTCAGCAGCTGAAACAACTGGAGTCTGAAGGTAGGAGCAGCAAAATTGGTAGAATTCTAAATCCACAACAAATCAATTGAGAAGTGATTCACCCTTTCACCTCTTCTTTGCCTTTTCTCTTGCAAGACGCTATTGTCTCTGGGAGCAGAACACTTATCTCCTTAAAGCCAGTGCTGTTACTGATCCAGCCAATACTGAGTGCTCTGCTGCCAAAGAGCAATGAAGAAGATCTTTTTAAAGCCGGGCTTTATCACCACTGCAGCTGAAAACAAATGAAGTCTTGACATACAGTTTTATTGTAACTTGAGTAAACGTAACTTGAAAAATTGTGGTCAATTTTGGTATGTGCCCTATGAGTTTGTTTCTTTTGAAGAAATAATTGGAATTGATATATTTTTATTCCAAAGAATTCTTATTTCTAAATAAGTTATTTGACTAAATTTCCTTCCTCTCCTCCAATTAAGAGACTAACATGTTCCAAATAAAATGGAAAACCTCATTCTGAAGGGTGAGTTTGCAGATCAAGCACTGTGGTCTGGCTTTACATCCGACAGATCCTCAGCAAATCAATCCTGAATCTTAAACACTGATGACCATCTTTCCTTTACTGCAGTGTAATTCTGAAGTTCCTCAAATCTAAATCTAAATTTCTTTGATGTTCACAGGGATCCAGCCCTGGCTCACCACTTTCAAAATTACCATGTCAGTACAGTTGAATCCAGAGCACTACTCTGTGCTAAAAAAAACCTTCAACTTGATGGAGTTATCAGAATTACAGAAATTCATTTTGGCTGGGGAAGAGCCACCTTTCTTTGCAGGAGCTTCCCCAAGTAGTATGCTAACTATGAAGAATTAATGTGACCCTTTCCTGGCACTACACTATATGGAATTTCAATCCATTTATGCAAAGTCTGTTGTTGTATATCCCGGTCTGGGTTACTTTGGTCATGTACTCCCATAACATACGTAAATTAAACACTAACAACAATTATACTGCGAGTTAGAGCATAAATCTGTGTATCTGTGTTATTTCAAAGGTATTTGCTTATGACTGTTTATGATGTTTCTAATTTAAACACTTCACAGCTCGGAGTCCAATATTCACCCATCTTGTTACAAGTTTAAAAGGTCTGTGGACACTGAGAGCTTTTGGGCGGCAGCCGTATTTTGAGACCTTATTTCACAAAGCCCTGAACCTACACACGGCAAACTGGTTCCTTTACCTGTCAACACTGCGCTGGTTCCACATGAGGATAGAAATGATTTTTGTTGTCTTTTTTGTTGCTGTGGCATTCATCTCTATCATAACTACAGGTACGGTAATTTTACTGCAGTACTGAAATGGAAGTCTTCTATTTAACAGCTCAGCTTTAGAAACTTCCAAGGGAAATAAACTACTGCAAACATGTTTAGCTTAGATTGGAGTCACTGATTTTAGTATGTCATAATAATAAACATGATTTAATTAAAATAGAAATTACACATTATTATCTGCAATCTGATGTTGTAGAGGACTCATTAAAGAGATTAGTCTGAAAACAATATCTGAAGGGACAAAACTTTTAGTGACGATAATTGCTGTAAACAATTTAATGTGTTTGAAACCACATTAATCTAACCACGTTAGTGTACTGAAAAGCTTGGGTGTTGATTATCATCTGTATAGCTCAGACTTTTTTAATAAATAGACGTTAATGTTCCTTTCATTTGCAAATGGCTAAGACGTGCGCAGTTTTAATGATCTTTTAAGGTCAGACCAATAGTAGAAATAGTCATGCAGTTCACTAATTTCCATCCCACTGGTGCATTTTCTGATGTGAAGTTTTGCAAATTCCATTCAAAATCCCCTTAAAAATGGCTCACCACTCTTAGTAAACCCAGTACATGAATGAGTATCACTGTATGCCTTACTGTCATAATTGTATTTGAAATGCTGCCCATGACTGGCCAGATGTAGCCAGTTTCTGACAAGCAGAGAATAGGGGAATAATGTCCCCCAAATGTTGGAATGATTCAGTTCTGTGGAAAACCTCAGCGGGTTTAGCTACAGATTGCCTCAAGTACAGTTTTTAATCCACTATGCTGTTTTTAAGAATTTTTTTTTCAGTTTTGATTCTCAAACATTATTCTGTCTCCCTCAAGTTTTACGCTGAATTTTGGGTGCAGGATCTGGATGCAGTTGCAATACTATGGCCACTAATGAAGAAGAACTTGCTGATTTTGTTGAGGAGGTTTCTGGTTCTAACAATATCCAGATTTCATTTGATCATACTGTGTTGAAAAGGAGCTAAGAAAAGTGTACATTTTATCCAGTATTGTATGAAATGATATCCTCTGTTTTTGTGTAAGGAGCTCTCCTGATTCTTAGGATAAAAAAAAAAAAGTCCAACCACACAAATACTTCTGTAATAAAATACGCACCTACAGTACTTTTGTCACAAAGGAGACTTTCAGTTCCGCTAAAATTCATAGGGAAACATTTCCCCTGCTGCCCTTCTCATTTTTTTATTTCCTGTGCTCAGTAGTTCAGATTTTTTTTAGGGAAACTGTTTCTTGTGTTACTGTTTTTCTGGATATTTGAGAAAAGGGGTTTGAAGCACTTTTAAAAAACTTGAAAATTTGTCATCTTGCCACCACTGTAAACTTTGCAAGTAACAGGTCCTTGGAGCAATACTAAATTCCTTTTCTTAATGTGCCAGCTTGCTTTTCTTATTTACTTCTATAATTGCTCTGATAACAAGATGTATATTAGCAAAACAGGAGGAAGTTTGTCAAAGAAAGCCATAGAAGAAATGGAGAAATCATGCAAAGGCATTTGGCTTAAATTCCCAGTTCCATTTAACACATAATGAGATTAAAACCAACAGTGGGGTAGTTTAAATGCTTATGTTAAACTGTACAAACTCATAAAGCAAAATCCCTGGAAAAGCCCCTACTTTTTACAACAGACAATAAAAGCAAAAGAATTTATATCTGCATCTTTGTGCAACTGTAAATAGAACATGCCCTCTATTTGTCTGAGAAATGAAAATGTAAACCAGCACAACTATCTTGAATTCTGAAGTTGTCAGCTGTGGTGTTTTAGTTAGATAAAAGTAATTTCACAGATTATATCCTTTGTAAAAAGGAAATGGAAACCAAGATTTGCAGAGGCCTGATTCTCTTTGCAGCTGAAGTACCAAGAGTTAATTTTTTGTTCTGCCACAGCAAGAACAGGGCCTCTAGTGAATTCAGCAGCAAAGCCAGGTGTTTAGCTGATGATTAAGCTCTCAGTCCTTTGTATAAGTAGCAAATCTGTGTTTTCTCCATGAAATAAAAGAGAATGTGAATATGTATTTTAAGATATACATGCTAATTTTCTGATTTATTTGCATATAAATTGAGTGTGTTTTTCTCTCTACAGGTGACGGACCAGGTAGAGTTGGCATTATTCTTACTTTAGCTATGAACATCATGGGAACCTTGCAGTGGGCAGTAAATTCAAGCATAGACGTGGATAGTTTGGTAAGCATAAAATGCACTGTACTGTGTTTCTTTTAGGGAATTGCCTTATTTTGTTGATTATGGGTGTTCAGTGA
Organism: Psittacus erithacus; assembly: GCA_009867235.2. Classification (NCBI taxonomy): domain Eukaryota; kingdom Metazoa; phylum Chordata; class Aves; order Psittaciformes; family Psittacidae; genus Psittacus; species Psittacus erithacus. The sequence continues at coordinate 59,406 of WYDI02111729.1, read as the reverse complement.
GTTGTTTTCTGAGCTGGATAACAGGCAGATGTGTCAGAAAAATTCCTCTCATACCTTTCATAGCAACCTACCGGCTTTGGCACAGCACGAACTGAGTTTTTCTAAGATCAATAATTTTCCTGGACTAGGATAGGCAACAGCAAATAATTGCATTTGAGGATTCCAACTGCAGATGGGAAGCCTTCAAAAAGGCTTGGAGTTGTTTTGTTATGATTATATACCTTACCAAAGTATAAAATATACATTACTTGGTCTACTTAAGAGCTTTGCACACCAGATCATGATGCACATTTTTGAGCTCCCTCCATGCAAAATCAACAGTGATTTAAAAATCTGTTGTAGACTTCCCTGAGGGCTTTTTTCTCTGACATAAGGCTTTGGAGTGGTCCATGTTTACCCCTTGAATTTGTGTAGCTAGTCCATGAGTTAGGATTGTCTTTAAAATAGAATATTTCACAAGGTTAACTCATCATCATCTGTCTGTTGAGATATGAGAAGCAGGCAGAGTACTCATAAAAGAATATGTTTGTTCTTAAAGTTTTTGTCATACCTTAGCTTGAATGTGTGAAAGTTCTAGATGGTATTTAGAAATATAATAGAAATACTTCTCTCTTTACATTTCAGGGATTTTAGGATCTATTTTAGACAGAATTCTTGTTATAAAGTACAGTAGCTTTATAAACAAACAGAGAATTCTGAGAAATTAAAACTTCCCACATCCAGTCATAACCTCTCTGAACCCTAAATTAGCTTCTTGAGACAACCATGTCACTATTGAAAAACAAACAACTTTTACAGCAGATCTTGGAGACAGTCCTGCAGTCCTGATTGGCTTAAAAGGGTTGTTGGTAAAAAAAATATGTAATTGGGGCAAACGATGACAGTGCAGGAATATTTGCCAGTTCAATGTATTTCTTTTTTTTTTAATGTGATTTAACCAGCCTTATCCTGAAGGAAATCCTTAAGAGCCCCAAACCTGGGAATTAACCACTTACAACAGCTAATCTCTTGTTTACACATGTGATCGGTGATAGTCCAGAAAGCTGACTGCCATTCAGGGACACATTTTTTCCCTATCCACGAGTTGTTTAATGCTGACTCTTTCTTTGCTTCTCAGAACAGCCTGTCTTGAAGGCCAAACACTTTGTAAAAGGGCTTTGCCATGACTGCAAGACATACCAAACAGCAGTTGTGTGACTGATAATGAAGTAAAATGTGCCACTGGTAAGGCACAACAGAGACAGAAACATTTAATCTTCTCTCATTTGTAAACTCCCATTTTAACCCAGTAAGGCATAATGTGGTCACTTTAAGTATAACAATCTATATAAGAATTGTATGGCTTCATGCAAACTGAAGGTGTTTTACATGAGCAATAGAGTGTCTTACTGTAGGATTCAGAGGGTGCTAGACACATCAGTGTTTCAATAAAGAACTTCCCATTTTTCAAAATACACCAATGTTAAAATGTCATCTGTTAGTAGCAATAAGGAAGTAACTCCCTTTCCCCTGAAAAGAAAATATCAAGTTGCTTTAGACAGCTGCGAGTACTTTTCTCTATATTAAAGACAAACTACTGTACTGGACCACCGGTCATATTCTATTAATGATAGCCACCTAAGGTGCATCAGCTTATAGGTGGATCCTCTGGACTTCTTTTGGCAGTAGAGAGCTGCCCACCCCCATCCCATGGATGTTTAGGTATCCCAGATGACAAACTAATAGATACTGCTGGCAGGATGGTTTTCCTGACATTGAAAAGCTGCTCCTGTATGCAAGCAGATAAGAATAGCTTAATGGTTTCAAGATAATAAAACTGCTTCACTGGGTGATGCAGATGTATTATTTCCCATTCTGTATTCTCTACATTTAGCACTTCCCTCTTTAAAGTCTTTTACATTATTTGGTGACAGATGTCCTGCAAAAGCTTGCATGTGTGCCTTAGTAGTCTATTTGGTTATACTCTGTTTTTCTCTCAAGGGGTACTTTGAAGCTCCCCACAGGACCAGATTGACTAGAAGTGACACATCTCCATATGTCTCTGGTTACAGATATACATGCACTGCTCTGGATAGCATCATTCTTCCTCTTCCTTGAGCAGCTGTGACATCCATGCTTAAAAGCCTGCACAGAAGCACATCTGAATGTATAGCACATTTGTAGGTAGCAGGTTTTGATTGTCAGATAAGCTGGAGTTTTCTGTGAATGATTGAAACCCGTGTCCAAAGGCATAGCTACTCTAATTAGTGCATAACATTAAGCTCGTATTGAGTTGTTTTGCAAGATATGCAAGGGATGGGACATCAGTAAAATAAATGCAAGCAAAAGAACAGAAAGGCAGGAGAACAGAGGAGCAGGATCATGTGAAGAAGGAAAAAAGAGCCAGAAGAAATACAGGCCAAACAGATGGGTAGGTGGCAAATTTGACTTTATTCCAGACAATCTCCTTCCTGAGCTTTCCCAGACACTGACATATATATTGAAGAAATCCAGGTTTCTAGGTTGGATTTTTTTACATACACAGATATCCTCTTTGAAGCAATTTCTGTTGAACTGGTTTGGCTTTAACTGAAAAATCCCCATTGTCTTTTAATACCCCATAATGGTTTTGGCATTTCTTTCTCTACATCCCCAGCCCTGATACTTTATCTACTCTGCCTTTTTTTTTTTCTTAACATATGTGGTCACTCTGACAGCTCTCCATTGTTTCATTTCAAGCTACCAGTTAGGCTTATCTTTTCACTTTGATCGTTTCTGCTAATATCCCTTTAGCTGGTTTTCTGTCTTTTTCTTATCCCTCCAGGCAGCCTTGTAGTATTTTTAATCTTTTTCCTTCATAAGGAAATAGAAAATAAGTTTTCCAGTAAGTGCTGCTTTCACAGATAAGCATTGGTTTGTCCCAGTGGACTGTTTTAATGCTTTATAACCTTCTTGTTCACTGATGTGTGTTCTGTAGTAGCAGTACTATAACTGGGAAGGACAATTCATTTTATCAGGGACAGAGAAAATGCCATGCTTTTACTGTTGCCAAGATTACTTATGCAAGGAGATCTAAAAAGAATCCTCCAAAGAGATATTGAAAACACACTTGCTACACCTCACAGTATCCAATCCGGTATACTGGGATGCTGAAGAATTAAAGTAGAGGAGAGGACCAAAGAAAAATTAGGGCTTAGAAAAAATGATGGTGCTTGTTTTTACTACTGTCAGCATAAAACCTGAGACTACTGTTAATTTATAGAGTTTAAGTAGACTAAGTACTTGACTGCAAAATCTGCATCAGAATGACAATTCTCAAAGTGAGGTATTGGTCATCTGTAAGGAAACAGAATCATGAAAGATCTGTAGGAACATTTCCTTTTCTGCCTGCAAAGCAGTGTGAAAAAGAACAAAAAATTCAGTGCAAGTTTTAAATGAACTAATTATTTCATTTTTGTGGTATGGAACAGGAGTATGTGCCCTGTAAATGCACCCAAAATGTAACAGCAGAAGATGTGAAACCTCAGTAAAACCATATGGTCTGTCTGCATTGACCCTGTTTTTGCAGTGACTTAATGCACTGGGGATTTTTACAGCATGAGCCAATTGGACCAACCTCTCATAGAACCTCTCAGTTGCACACCGCACTTTCCAGCCAGCATGGTTTTGAGGAGGCGGTGTCTTGCAACATGATTGTTAAGTAGTATGCATATCTGGTCTGGAGAGGGTAACTGCTCTCTTTTAGCAGAAGAGAGCATAGGACCTGATGAAATTAATTGTATTAGATTACTTGTAAAAGAATTACTTCTTCCACTTTCAGGAAATATACATTACATAATTATATTATGAATTCTCCTTCAACATTAAAAAGAATTTAAGTGATATTAATGAGAAAGTAAATTAAAGAATGTGCAGTGTTTTTAAAATCTCAGTAAAATACAATTAGGCGAGGCTAAAAATAGTGCATTATGCTCTAGACATTTTTAGTTGGAAGTAGTAAATATACTCCTTTATTCTAAAGCATTAACTAGTGAATGTGAATATAGCAGGCACATTGTTGATAGGAGTAATGGATAAGAAACTTGCTGTCAGCTACACTATACCTGTCATTATGAATGACAGAAGATTTCTATCTATGAAAGGAGGAATAGATATTTTTGTAAAATGTGAGTGACATTTATGCTGCATTCTGCCCAGATCTAAATCATAATTCAAATTACAGAACCAGGAAAGCATCCTTTTGAATTTATTTAAAGCATTAAGCTGTATAAAATATCTGCATATGTGATGTGACTGATAAATTAGTCAGGAGAGCTGGGATATAGAGGTGAAATTTTCTGCTGGAAGAGAAGGCTCTTTGTGCAGCTGGTTTCATAGCTACTGATACACTGATGGATTTTAGCTACCGTGCAATGGTAGGATCTCTTGGGCAATCGTAAGGAATCCCTGCCTGTACAAATGTTCACAGGTCTTTACGAAGCCAACAAAACACCTTCATTTCTGAATTTTTCTGTATAGATAAGATTTCTAAAACAAATGTACTATCAAACACTGACTAAACAAATGCATGGTGCTCATCCATGCATGTATTGTTTTTACTAGACAGACAGGAAGCAAATTGTCAGTCTTGTCCAAGATGTTCCTGTATATATCACCAAATGAGATGACATTCCTATATCAACATGATGATGACCATGCCTTTCTATCTTGCACAATGGTTGAAATGGGAATTGCAATCAATATGCTTGGGTGTTAGCATGTTTTTCATAATTTCTGTCACAATAGTGTTTCAAGATGCTAATGTAAGCTATGATCCCAGTATTTCCTTGCGTTGCATATAAATTTGCTTCCACATGGAAAACCCACCTAACAATATTTCAGTCTGGATTGAAGAACAGGAGGGAATGGTAATAGATCAAGTAGAATCACTTTGCAGAAGGAATATATAAGCAATTAAACAAGGTCAAAGATGTACAAAGGCTTTTCCATAATGCCACTAAAGAGAGATACTACTGAGAATACAGATTAAAGAATAAATGCTAATAATAAGGCCTGGATATTCCTGGATGCAGTTGCTAAGCAAGTATCTATCTATTTATTAATTTAGTTTGTTAAGTAATGTCTGACCAATAAGCATGGAGACTATCTTATAATTTGCTCTTGTTGTTAACAAGGACCAATTTTGGTAAAATGAGGAATCTAGTTAAGTTAGTTGGACTAGCACTTAGGAACTTGAATGTAAAGTCAAGTCACATTTTCTTCAAGTAAGGAGCCAAAATTTGTTTCCTGAATACAGGAGAAAAACAATAGGAATTTTTGGGACTTTAGGACTATGAGCATAAACAACATTCTATAAAAGCATATTAGAAATTACAGTCTCTACAGAATGATTTAGTTAACCCAAATAAACTGTTGCTAGAGGTCAAGAAGCAGATAAAAAGGAGAGACTTGACATTTGAAGAAGAACTGGCTGAGAAGCTGGAGACCTGATAATGGCCACATCAAATGAACCCACCAAGATGGCAGTGGTTGTGGCATGTGATAGAGTAACAACTGTCACTTTTGGTTAAGAAGGAGAAATTGAAGTCATTGGTGCCCCCATCAGTTTGTTAGTCTGATGGCAGGAGTCTTCAGAAACAATTTTGAACAATGTAATTAAACATGCGGTGTTTACAGAGTGAATTCACTGAGCTTTGCTGACATTAAGGTTGCATCAGACTAACCTGATAACTATTTGATGATTTATTTGCCAGACAAAAGTAATGTAGTAGATCTCATTTGTCTTCAGGAAAGCGCTGGCTATGGCTCTGTTTCAGAAATTATATAAATGAAGGGGATCAGGATTATTACAACAAGTGTAAACTAGTTAATGAGTTGGACAGAAAAGAAATGGCATTAAGCTGTAAGCATTAAGCTGTAGGGAGGCTACTCAACTAAGATTAGATTTGTGACTGAGCTCATTTTAATCTTTTTTTAATGGTCTCAAAGAAAAAAAATGTGTTGAAGAAGTCTGACAAAGGCACAAAGCTGAAAGGCAATGTTAGCATGAAGGATGCTGGGAATTGAAAGGTATTAAGTGACCTCAAATGGCAGATACAAAATAGATTTCAGTTACTGAAGTGCATAGAGTTGAATTTAGGGGCTACTAAGAATAACCTCTAAGGTAAGTCAGGATCTCCTTAGAAATGGATAAGATGGAGGAAAGGTTGGCTAACCACTGTTCAGTCAGAGGGTGGCTCAAAGATGTAACTGTGAAGAATATGATCTTAGAGTGTGTTAATCAAGATACTCCTAATATACATAGGAAAGCATCAATGCCTTTGTACAATGTCTTTGTGAAATGTCATCCAAAATGCTGTGTACATTCTGGTCAGACAAGAAAGAGTAATTTGAACTGGGATGTTCTGAGAAGAACATATGTTAAGAAAGAGGCTTAAACCTGGACTTTAACAAAAGGTGACTGTCTAAGGTAGCTCTCTATAAATTGAGGAAAGCAGCTAGGAAAAAGAACTATTTACAATTTGAAATTAATAAACTTACAAGAATAAACCGGTCCATAGACTCAAAAATATGTTTCCTGACTACCTGAGCAGTGAAGTTCTAGTGAAGGAGGTAAATGAACTATTTATTAAATGACCTTTGTCCCATTAAAAAGACAATCAAGGGAAACACTTCAAGTGCCATGCTCCTTTGACAATTCACCAAGACTGCTACTAACAGCTTCTGTCTGAAGTTTATGAACTACAGGATTTGATTATTTCACTGAATATATATAATAACAGATATAAAGTTAGTTGTCATGGAACTTACTAGTAATTATTTGCTAAATGCTATGGATAATTTCTCATAGAAACTCAGACATTAATGTCTGATGAGTGTTCCTCTTTATTTGATACTATGGCTTTGCATCTTTCCATTTCCACATAATCTGCTGATCTTTGGACATCAATCATTATTCAAGGAACTTCAGCTTTTCGGTTGGGCAACCCTTTCAGATAGAAGGAGTTGAAGACTCCAAGATTGCTTTCATGATCATACTTTGTTTTTATAAATACATGTCATCAGCAATTTTCAAAATACATTTTTTAGGGCTGGAAAGACCTATTGTGTCCATTTATAAAGGAGGCAAATGGAATCACATGTTGGACTACTGTCAATAGTAAAAAAGCAAGAGAATCTCGAGCTCTATACAAGAAGTATCCTGCCTTTTAAAATTATGTCTTGGTATAACTTACACAGAAAAAAGACTCACTGTTCTGGCTAGGAATTAGGAATAACTTGATTGCATTTGTTTTGACACCTAAGTATTAATTAAAATTAGAATACTCTGTTTTGATTCATAGATGCGGTCTGTCGGACGAATATTTAAATTCATTGACATGCCAACAGAAGAGATGAAAAACATGAAGCCACAGAAGAATAACCAGCTTTCAGATGCCCTTGTAATTGAAAACAGGCATGTGAAGGAAGGGAAGAACTGGCCATCTGGGGGCCAAATGACTGTGAAGGACCTTACGGCCAAATATGGCGAAGGAGGAGCTGCTGTGTTAGAAAACATTTCTTTCTCAATAAGTTCAGGGCAGAGGGTGAGACACTTCTTTGTGTGTTTGATCTGACTTCTATTAAGCTTAACTGTAGAAATGTCATTATAAACCTGTTCATTGACTAAAGAGTAGGTTCAGTTCAGTAAAGTTTTGTAAATTAAATTGTCACAAAACAAAGTAATCGTCTAAAGCACTTGAAGAACAGAAATGTCTTGCATCTTCTCTTAAAAAGAGCTCATCTATAGGATTATTGGCTACAAACAAAAAAGGGCAAGGAAAATCTGCCTCAGTTATCCTAGAAATCTTGAGGCTATTTACACCTCAGTGAAGCACAGTGGGGATGGTTGCTGGCCATGAGGAGCAGCATATACCGATAAAATACGTATGCAGCAGTTCCCCAAGCTGTATTCCTGGCTTAAACTCTTCCGCCTTCTTCTGGGAGGGGGAAGCTCGTGGGTAAGAGCCGGTGCCGGGGGCAACCTGACCCTAATGGAGCAGGGCATAAAAGAATACTGACTCCTGTGCCAAGGGTAATGCACTGCTGGCTCTGGCAGCCAGAGGGTGGAGGTGCTGTCTTGCCTGTTCGATGAGGGCTCTACACCACCCCGAATTATTATATAGCAAACCATAAACAGCTCTATTCTTCAGAGCATTGACTGACCTCTAATTAATCTTCCTGCATGTTTGGGGTTGCATTCAAGAAAGAGCATTAGTTTCAGTACAGCAGTTAGGCAGAGGTTTAACATTCTGCTTTCAGTTCATGCTGAAGGACCATCCCCTGTGGGGTGGGAAGAAAGGCTCACCTGACTTCCTGAGTAGCAGCCACATGGGTGAAGAGTAGAGCGTAACTCTCCCACATAGATGAGAAAAAAAGGTTCAGTGATAGCAACCTAGCTTCACCAGAAGGCAGCTCTGCTCCTAGTTTGGATAGCACCAGTCTCTGCTAGGTTTGGTTGATCCGTCTTGGTTTACATGAACTGAATGTTTCATCTACGAAGTTTGAGGGCACCAAAATTTTGAAACTGGGAGTTTGACCTCTGAAACACTATCCCAAAACTGTTCTGCCTTTGGAAGAGAAGCACCTGTGATTCCTGGAGCGTGGAGGTGCAGGTGCCACTGCAGTCTGGTGGATTTACTTCCTGGAAAATCCCTTGGAGAATGGAAAATGAAAGATACTTTTGTACTGTACCGAGAGGGCAGAGCAACTAAAACAAAGATCTTTTTTTCAATGGCTATGATTTAGGAACTCAGTCCAATTTTGGTGATGAATCCTGGCCTCAGAGGAAGTATTTCCAGAATTGGAGCATGCTTCTTAAACTGGAGAAGATTTGTCTCTGCCCCATAGGGAAGCAGAGACAATAAAAGTGAAATAAGCAGGGAAGGGGAGAGCTCTTCTCTGCTGAGGGGGTAGAACAGCACCGCACAAGAATGGAATAGAGTAAGAGAATAGAATGGAATGAACTAGAATAGACTGGTATGCAATGAATAGGATAGGATAGGATAGGACAGGACAAGACAGGGCAGGACTACCCTCTTGATAAAGAAATGTTTCCTATGTCAAGGCTAAACCTCCCCTGGTGCAGTGTTGAACCATTCCTAGTTGTCCTATTACTTGATACAAGGCAGCAGGGCTCAGCACTTTCCTCTCCACTTCCCCTCCTCAGGAATCTGTAGAGAGCAATGAGGTTGCCTCTCAGGTTCCTTTTCTCCAAACCAAAGTTCTCAGCCTCTCCTCACAGGACGTTCCTTCCAGCCCTTTCCATCAGCTTCTCTGCCATCCTGTGGACACATTCAAGGACCTTCACATCCTTCTTAAATTGTGAGGCCCAGAACTGTACACAGTTCAAGGTGAGGCTGTGTCAGTGCTGAATATAGCAGGATAATCACTGTTTTTGACTGGCTGGCCATGCTGGTCATGCTGTGTTTGATGGACCCCAGGATGCAGTTTGCCTTTTGGCTGCCAGGGCACACTGCTGCTGACTGCTATTGAGCCTGCTGCCAACCAGCGCCCCCAGCTCCCTTTCTGCAAGGCTGCTCCCCAGCCACTCCAGTCTATACTTGTGCCCAGCATTGCTCCATGCCACCTGCAGAATTCAGAATTTCAACTTGTTAAATTTCATCCAATTAATCATTGTCCAGTGATCCAGTCCATCTAGATCCCTCTGCAAGGCCTCTTGGCCCTCAAGAGAGTCAACAGCTCCTTCCAGTTTGGTGTCATGAGTAAATTTGCCACTGGCGCATTCTACTCCTGCATCGTTGATGAATATATTCAACAGAACTGGCCCTAGAATTGAACCCCGAGGAACCCCACTTGTAACTGGTTGCCAACCAGATGTAGCCCTGTTCACTACACCCCTTTGAGCTCTGCCCTTCAGCCAGTCCTTCACCCAGTGCACTGTGAACCCACTCATCCCACATCTGGAGACCTTGTCCAGAAGGATGCTGTGAGATACAGTAACAAGAGCCTCACTAAAATGCAGAAAAAATACACTCACTGCCTTCTGTTCATCCACCTTATCATAGAAGGGTATCAAATTAGTTAAACACGACTTTCACTTTGTGAACCCATGTTGACTCTGCGTGATGAGTGCATCATTCTTTAAATACCTTTCAATATTATGCAGTATAACTTCCCTAATTTTTCCAGGAACTGAGTTTAGATTAACAGGTCTTTAGTTCCCTGAGTCTTCCCTCATGCCTTTTATGTAGATTGGAATCAATAGATTAGGCCAGTGCAAAGCAGTGCAGACTGCTCATATGGTTCAGAGGCCTGAGGCACTGTTATGGAAAGGATGCCAGGCAGCAGGAAGAATCCCTTTCTTAACCTTCACCATATATATTGTCACCCTACAAAAGCAGCTCAGGCTCAGACGGGACATTATTAGCTGTGTAAAACCCAGCTGCTGGAAAAAGCAGTATCTTGGCATTTGCTTGTGGATTCTGCAGCTACTGCTCATTCCAGCAGCTGGTCGGTGGAATCCCATAAGGAAAACAGAACATTTTAAAAAACCCCTGTGTATTATTTTCCTTTACACCCTAAGAGGTAGGGAAAGGCAGCACCAGCTAGGCAGGTTGAGGACTTGCATTGCTGCTTGGGGCAGGGCAACAGCATGGTGTGTGCTGTGACCACTGCCTCAGACCAAAGCTACTCCACTACAGTCATGGTCTGATCAGAATTAAGCCCTCTGATTTCAATTTTATGGAAATGGAGTAGCTTAGCAGTGTGATTCAAGTGCTCTTCCTACTTGTTTTTTGTCTGCTGGATTCGTTTTGTTTAAGAGGGCTTCATTGCAAAAGAAAGGGAAAGGCACAAACAGCTGGACTAATCAGTACAAGATAATATAGAAGCAAATTTCTTCAGCTAACAGATTTCTTAATTAATTATAATAAAATACAGAAGAGTCTGGCCCAGTGTTTTGTTCAGCTCTTGCTGTAGGCTTTTATCATTCCCAAATGAGTGACATTTACTATCCCATTGAGAATCATTTGAATTTTTCGCCACTGCTGAGATCTCTAAGTGTTTCTGCCTTTGTCTGTGGTTAATATGTGAGCAGTACTGAATGTTTGCTTTTATGGTTTGCATTGCAGGTGGGCCTTTTAGGAAGAACTGGTTCAGGAAAAAGCACTTTACTTTTTGCATTTTTAAGATTGCTGAATACAGAAGGGGATATCCAGATTGATGGAGTCTCTTGGAACACGGTCAGCGTGCAGCAATGGAGAAAGGCATTTGGAGTGATTCCTCAGGTAATGAGATTACTGTATATCTGTGTGTCTTTATTTTCATTGGTTCTACATATGCTTCAAGCTGGAAGTTCATTGTTTTGTGCTAAGGAACAGAAACAAGACAAAGATTTTGTTAAAAGGGGAAATGGATGGATGGATGGGGATGGATGGATGGATGCAATGAGTCACAGCAAACTACTTTCTGAGGGTTTCTGTGCCACTCACACAAGAATTCTAGAAATCAGAAGGTACAGCACGCTCAAACAGAAGTGTTCATAACCTTTTCTCTGTTCATAATACTTTTCTCTGCACCTCTGAAACAGTTTGCGTGTTGATTCAAAATAAGATATTGCCACCTGAAATAAAAAATACAGTCATTGATGTTCTCAGCTACTGTTTTCTAAAGCAATACATCACATATTTTGGTTAATGTGTGAATGCTATACACTGCCTTTTTTCCATGACAGGCTAGTACCGGAATTATTGCTTTTCTGATATTTTACTAGACCACTAGCTGATTCCCAGCATGAACTCATCACTTTTTTTAGCTGTCACCTCTCATTACCATGTCATAGTGCATGCATAAAGGAGCACTTCATGTTATTTATGCTTGCAGCAGTGCTGGTGAAGTAATGCCATTTCAGAGATGAAAGAGGAAACAGCTCCTCGCATGGGTTTAGGCACCCTCGTTTTTTTAAATAACTGGATCAAGAGAAATAGTCTAAGGAGGAGCAAAGAACTAAACCTAGGACTTCCCAGTCTACTGTCTTAAAAGGCAGTTACTGTCTGAGCAAGCTGGTAAGCTGCAGCGTGGTGCAAAGCTGTGTGCACTGACAGCTTGAGGTGCTTTAAAATAGTTGGAAAGACTCTTGGACAGCCAGCTGATTGAACTAAAAAATATGCTGTCAGGTTTGCATTTTCAAAATACTGGTTTTCTTTTCTACAGCCATCATAGCAGAGCAGAGATCTGTCATCACTTTCACCCTTCCTTGGGTATGTAGGCTAAAATCTGCTTTCTACCATAATGCAACAAACCAGCCTAATTGTAGTAAAGTCACTTCTGATCTATTTCAGTGTCATGGAGGTGGGATTTAACTCTTACTGAGGTGTTCTTTATGGCGCTGTTTTGGCTTTGGTATCTGTTAAAAGATGCTGAAATGCTCATGCTGGAAACACAATGTTTGCAAGCACAAGAGGAACTCAAAAATTATTTTTTCTACTTCATGATCAGCTTTGAGTTGTGATAGCCTCTCTTTCAAAAATGTTTTCCCACTGCAGCCTGAGTGGCATTTATTTAATGTAGGGCATGCAAAGGAGACACAGCTCTTTCCTCTCTCTGCATTTCCACAAAGATGCTCTGAAATTTCCTTAAAGGCAGCAAATTCTCAGTACTTTGGCCTTGCCAAAACAGACCCTTTCTTCACTGCCAAGTTACAGACTCAGAAAAACAGAACCAAGGGAGCAGGGGTAAGTGCACTGGTTGGATTAGTTTCTTGTCTGGACTCCACTGACAGCCTGGTTGGTCATACGCTGCCTACTTTGCCGAAGCTTGCTTGACAAGCTGCCCTTTGATAGCTGACCTGTCGTCACTCTTTCTGTCTTCTCTTCAACATTTTCACATCTATCTATCCTTTCTTTTTCTTTATTATTGCTGGTTCAGTTCTGCAGCATGACTGTTGTTTGCAAGTATGAAAAAAAGTCATCTCTTTAGATTGAGGCAGCTGTGCAGTGAACTGCAAATGCAGCTACATCTAATGAGTTTGGAGGATAGGTATGTTATACAGCTGTCCTTCTGTCATGAGTTCAGTAGTAGCAGTCATTTTCCTCCTTCTTATTAGCTGGTGCATTGCTGTGGTTTTGACTTTCAGCCTGGGAACAGCGCTGATAACACCGATGTTTTTAGCTAGTGCTCAGTAATGTTTACTCTGACCAAGGACTTTCTGAGTCTCATGCTCTGCCAGGGCGGAGGGGAAGCCGGGGGGAAGCAGAGACAGGACACCTGACCCAAACTAGCCAAAGAGCTATTCCATACCACAGCACGTCATGCTCACTATATAAACTGGGGGCAGTTACCCGGAAGGGTTAGATCACTGCTCGGTCAGGCTGGGTATCAGTCGGTGGGTGGTGAGCGGTTGTATTCTCTTCCCTTGTTATTTCCCTTATCATTATTACTATTGGTGGTAGCAGCAGTGGTTTGTGTTATACCTTAGTTACTGGACTGTTCTTATCTCAACCCACGGGAGTCACATTCTTTCGATTCTCCTCCCCATCCCTCTGGGAGCCAGGGGAGGAGGCGGCGGCTCTCCTCTGGGAGCCAGGGGTGAGCGGCTGCGTGGTTCTGGGTTGCCAGCTGGGCTTAAACCACGACATCTCCAAAGGATAGGTGCATAAGATGAAGGATGCTTTCATAGTATAAACTATGTCTCTATTGTGAAATTTTCCTATACAGCCAATTATAACTTCCTGTATTAGAACGGACTTCCCTGTTTTTCCCATAGTCATCCTTCTACTCTCAGCCATTTCTTCCTTTGAGGCGTGGTTGCCCAACAGTGTTTCTGCTTTCCGTGTCCAGCTGTCCTTGGGAACACATGGAATGAGGAGAAAACTGAATGCTTGGCAACAAGTAGCCTTGTTGTCCCAGTGAAAAATATGATTAATAATTCTCATAGCTGAGTACTCACTATAGAGTCACTAGTGGTATACAAAACATTCTGCAGCCATCAGCAAAATGTGAGAGACATTTATTGCATGAGCACTGTAACTTGCCCTTCTGGTAATGAGGTGCATTGTTGGTTCATTGTTAAAATTACACATTTAGTTCAGTTTGGAAGTCCCTGGTAATGGATCAACACCAAAAAAATCCTGGCTCTCCATTCTCTGGAAGGTCATGAGAGCTGTCAGCCTGTTTGCATGCTTCAACTCGCAGCTCCTGTCCTAAAGACTTGCCAAAAAAATGCACATTATACCTCAAAAGTTCCCGCATTCAGAATGAAATGAAGGCTTCACCTGCACTCTCCCAGCAGGGAAGAGAAATTGCATATGCCACCCTGCTTTCCCCAGCAGAACAAAGGAAGCCTTTTGTTCTTTGACCTTAACCTACGGCTTCAGAATGGAGGAGAAAAAATAGTTGCCTCTCCTTTCCTGGGAGGCCGGCCTACATCAACACCTGTATATTCGCAGTCTCCAGGAGAGGCTTTGCTAACAAAAGGAGAACGGAGCTCTACTTGAGGCATGCTTCCTCGTGAAAACTTTCCAAACCTCTCCTTCTCTTTCTTTATCCCTAAATTTCCCAGTTTAGAAGAAAAGAAGTTCTTTTCCTGTGCCAGTACCTCACTGTTGCCTGCATAGCATGCACAGCGTCGGCCTGCAGTGTGGTCAGGGATCAGCTGAGCCAGAGCAAAGGCAAACCCCCTGTCTTTCAGTATTTCAAATTCAGCATTACATTGGCATGAGGGGGTGAATCATATAAAACAAGTTTCCTGGAGCACCCCACAAGGAAGGTCCTTCCTGTTGCTCACATGTCTGCACTGTTGAAACTCAGCTGGACCACAGTCCTACAGGACTCCTACAGGAACTCCTGCAGGATGTTTGTCATTCCCATACAAAGCAATTACAGCAGTGAGAACAGGCTGTTTGAAGTAGAACTGCAGCCCATCCTCCCTTCTTTCTGGGCAGACCTTTCTGATGTTTCTTCTTCCAGGAGTTTCCCCACCACATTTCGAGGGTGAGGACATCCAGCTGCATCTGGTTTCAGCACTGAAGCTCTTTAGTGTACAGGGCCTCATGCAGATTGCATCCTGAAGTATTGAGTCAAATTGAGAAAATACCTTCAGAAATTTGGCTTCAAATGGAGAACAGGAGACTTGCAGCAAATGTTCCATTAGAATCAATGAGGAGAATCTTAAGACCCGTGAGGTGCTGCTAGCTCAGAGAAAAGAAATTACTTCTGAAATCTTCTTGAGTGTTATTCCACTGCATCCTGGTGGATCTCATGCTGTTTTTTTGTTTAAATACTCCATACATAATTAACATCAAGCTTAGCATGGAGAATGAAGCTACTACAATCTGTGGGACTGCCAGCTAACAAAAAAAAATCAAATCAGTTTTGCTCCTGTATTTTTCTTGAAAAGTGGAATTTCATAACTTTTGTCTTTGTAGTTCCAGTTTTTCAGTAGTTATCTCATTTTCTCCATTGTAGCTGCCTATCTCTCTGCCTGTCTCTCCAGCACTGTTTCATCACTTCTCATACCCTTCAGGGCTGTTCACTTTGTAGGTTGCATGGGCGGGTGGCTGTTCTGCAGCGTGCCAGAGCCCTCCTGCATGGGGCAGTGCTGCTCCCTAGAGGGGTCCCACAGATTCTGGGCTCCTGCAGGGCAGGGGAGCCCAGATACCAGGGAGCATCTGCTGCACCAGGCCCATGCACAGAGCAGCTGGGGACATTCATTAACAACCCCACGCGCTCATTTTGAGCAGTACATAGATAGGCTGTTTTCTGCACTGTGGATGCAGTGTTGTCAGGAGTGCAGCACTTGGGTTCGCCAGTAAGCTCTATATAGGGGAGGCAGAGGTTTTAGCATCTTCAGGGGAGAAGCTTACAGAACTGGTCCCAGAAAACCTGCAGAAGGGCCTCACTGCTCCCATGTTCTTATTCTTGTCTGGAAACATTTTAATGTCAATGTAAAGTCCCCAGAGGAGCACTTATGAAAACAAACCCTTTAACTTTGCTCTTAATACTAAAGCATTCACATAGCAATTTGATTGTCTTTCATGTTGATGTTCTTGCCATAATATTATGAAGCAGAGGAGGCTGCATGGAAGTCATATTGTTGTTACTGTAACTTCTCTGTGTGCGGAGCTGGAGTCTGGTTCTAGCTGATGTCACATTTGTTCTCCAGCCCTGGAGTGTATAGGGACAAGGGTCCATGGGTCTTGTAGAGGACCTGCACATGGGTTGTCTTTCCATTGCAACAGCGGCTACTCACAGCCAGGATAATCCCTCTCATTGGCAGCTTCTTGTCAACTGATCCTTTACTCTTCTATATGGGTTCACTTAGGTACTCCAGGGTCTTGGTTCTTCACCTAACACTTAAATTACTTAAGAAGCCTATTGCCACAAGCTCAGTGTATCCCACACCATAATCACTATGCAGAAGCTGTAGCTGCTGAGGGGGACTAATGCCCTTCAGAGGGGTTGTTTTACAATATTTGGGGTGGCCAGAACATAAGCATGACCGTATTCCTGAGTGTTTTGCTTGTGGATGGACGTCACATCTGAGAAACGATTTGTTGCATGATCACACCCATTGACATCCTGGGTGAATCTGAACAAGTGACTGAGAAGAAAACAGTTCCAGATTTGCTGCCAGTCTCCCCAGCCATCCGTTTCCCCTTCCAATGCTTTCTTTATTTCTACTTCTGCCATATTTATAAACAACACAGAAGTCCATGGCATTCACTTTTGGGTTTGGCTTTTTTTTCACTTTAGAGTTCAAGCTTTTAAGAATTTTGGGTTTTTTTTTTTTTCCTCTGACTATTTTTAAGTGGACTTTAAACTGGCCATGTGACTCATATGATATTTACTCAAGTGAACCCTATGTGGTTTCTAATGAACTGAGAAGAAGATGTTGTTGAAATGGAGGGAGAAGTACCAGAATTCAGGACAATGAAATACTTACCTTGTGGGGGAAAAAAAAAAAAGGTACATTTGGGAATAGCTTGCTTTGAGTGACCTGTTTCTTGAAAGCATGGTTATTAGGAGTAACAGCAGTTTCTGAAGAAAGTAGTTTCCTTTATTCTCGGCCTGCTGCACTTCAGCAGGAATGTTATTCCGCCCTATCTTCTTTAAAACTGGTTTGTTCGGTTAACTATTCTTTACCACTGAGAAATGAAAATGCCTATTCCATTAGTTAGATGTATAGTGCTCCGAGTGTGAAGAAACCCACGTCTGATGCTGTTTCCGCAGCATTATTATTCCACCACACCCGTTACTTGGAAGAATCTAATCCTGCTGCAAATATGTTGCCCTGTTCACACACCTAACCAGTGTGGGGCATGGGAAAAGGACTTCGCTGTACTTCACCTAAGCATTCATTGTTATTAGCAATAATGATCACAAAGGAAAGGGTCTACTCTTGCCCACTAGTCTCTGCCAAAAGTACTACTTCAATGATTTTTAGCTATGTGCGCTGCTGCCTCTGCTGCAGCTACACTGGGGTGTTGCTGACAGGGCAGTGAAGGTACCATCGCACTTAAATCCACTCCACTGACCGCAGGGCACCATGGTGCAGCTGCTTTTCTTCTGGTCTCTTGAATCAGGTACTTCCTTCTCTCTCACACCAGATAAGTTATTGGCAATGGCCTAGGTATCTTTATTAAGCAAATTAATTAATGTAATTTATTTGCCACTGCCATGTTTAGACTTTTCATTAATCTATTTAGAGGGTTAATGTAAATGTGTGTATAAATCACTTTGAAATCTGATGAAAGAATGCAGTGTTCCCAGGTTAGGTCAGATGAAAATTGTGGTAGACCGGCCAAACTCTGGACAAGCACTTGCTAAGAATATTCTGCTAGTACAGCTACTCCTTTACTGCTTTCTGTGTGTCTGACTACCAAGACTCCAAGAAATTCTGTGGCTGTGAATCGCTGGCATTTCAACACATCTTCTTTAAATACATATTTTCTTTAGGAAGACAAAAGAGAAGAAAATAATTGTCTCAAATCTTTCCCTTTGGTATTTGTTCTCTACGTACAAGGAAAGAGCAAGCAAGCGATTGTATTTCTCAACAAGGCACTCTACATTCTTTGAGAGCAAGTTCTCCCTGCTGCAAACAGCAGGTGTATCTTGCAGCACAGAACACAAGAGTTTGGTTGTATCTCATAAGAAACATTGCGCAACCTCAGTGTCCCTTGAAGAACCTCATTTCCACCAGAACCTGACACACCCACCCCATGTAAAAAGAGATTAAACAAATATTTAGTTTTGTCTGAGTCATGGCTTTTTGAGCTACAAAAGGTGTTTCTGAGGGATGTTCGCTTAAATCTGCGCGCCTAAAAGCAGAACTGAGTAGTAAACTTCAGCGTGAGAAGGATGCACCTCAGCGCCAGGAAATGGGCATCCTCTTCATTTTGTGTAATGGAAGGAAGGCGTGGGGCAGAGCATGGAGAGAGCAGGGTCTGCAGGACCTATTAGGGAAGCCTCATATGAGAGCAGGTTGCTGCTACAGTCATGAATCGGGTCTTGCTGAGTCCTATCTCAGTGATGTGACAGTCAGAAAGTGAGGAAACAAAAATGCTCTTTTGAGCTAGGACTGGGATGTGGTGAAATGTCAGGTAACAGAATGATGCTGATACGTATTTGGCTATTATCAATTAGCAAAAAGGGAAATTAATTGATGAAAACCAGCTTAGGAAAGTGTCCCTGAATGCTGACAAATACCTAACAGATTTTCTGTCTCAAAATTGTGAAAACACGCAATTTGGTTTCGGGATCTTTTCTTGTTTGAATAAATTTGAATTACATTCCACATAATTAAAAAATAAAAAAAATTTTTTTAAAAGGCTTATTCCAAAATGGAAATATGGGAAAACTTTTATTCTGAAAACTACTGAAATTTGATTTTTGGTGTTTTTCAGACAAGTTTGGCTAAGTCTTGATTAAGGCAATTGCCAAAAATGAGTGTAAGGATTTTTAAAGTAACTTTTTTTGGAACAATGTTTTGAGAAATCTTAGTAACCTGCAAGAAGCTCTGTCTGGTGATTGCAGAAGGTTGCTCTTTCCACTGTATGCTTTACAATTTACAATGGTTTACACAATGTTCAGTGTATCTGCCTACCTGTGTTTGTATATCCTTTTTTGTTGCAGAAAGTGTTCATATTTTCTGGAACTTTTCGGATGAATTTGGATCCTTATGGGCAGTGGAGTGATGAAGAAATATGGAAAGTTGCAGAGGAGGTAAAACCGTTCAAAGTTATTTGTATCACTCTGGTGAAGTAGTTACGGCAAAATGCAGTGTGGGTCAAGTGATTGTCGTATGTTACATTTATATAGAGTCTTAGGAAATAAAGTGCTGAGGAAAGGTGTCTGCTATACACCAGGTTTCCTTATTTCCGGGTGCCTTTGTCAGAGATTAAGGAAAAAAACACCAAGATGAACTTGCGCACAGCGCACATCTGAGTTGCTCCTGCAGTGATTTAGCATAGGGAATGTTTTATGTTTGGCTCTGCTGGGTGACCATGAGAGAAAAAACAGTGGAGGAAGCTGATACAGCAAAAAGTCTTCTAATCTTTTCTCATTTTAATGCTTTGCCAAATATATGAAATCTCTGCAAGGCATTTTTCTACCAAAATGTGTAAAGATGACTAGTAAACATTTTGGAGGCCAGGAAAAAAGTGGAACATGTCTGTGGCCTGCCCTAGAAATAAGACTGGTGTTATTGCAATAGGAAATATTTATATTCAGCTTAGAAAAATCTTTCCTCAAGATATTTTCCAGTTATTGCAATTCTCAGGCCAGCATAAAGTCAGCTGAGAAACAGCACTTCCTGACACAGCAATCAGGCTTACGCACTGCTTGTGTCATGGGCAGCTGCTGTCATGGAAAGTAAGAATCATGGGTTATTAGATTTTATGAACCTAAAAATTTTCTTCCAATTTTATGTTGAGATCTTTTGGTATAGAATTCCCCAGGTTTAGGGGCCTAATGTTTACAATTCTGTTCCACAATGAGCTGAAGCCCGTGCATTACAGTTCTCACATGCCACCTATTGGCCCTGGTAGTGCTTGGTAGGCGACACAAGTAAGGCCCCGAGAAAAGGCAGATGAGAGGGGAGAGAAAGGGCTGTAGCCTAGAAAGCAGATGCCTTTTCCCAAGGTACGGATGTCCAAATTAATACAGACTCAGAAATGATCTGGTGCCATTTTCATTGTTGATTTTAAGTTTCAGGGGTCAGAAAATGCATACAACTGTGGGACTTAATTAGACATCTTCTTCCTTTCCCATCCAGGTTAACCCTATCTCTGCTTGCTCTCTTGGGTTTGTTTCTTTCCCGTGTTTGGAAAAGAGGAAGGTAGACACTTGCGATGACTAATTTACTGTTGAATAAAAACATCATGATGTTTGGTTAAATGATGTGATGTGACAGAAGCTTTTCAGCTGGTCCTAGAAGAGGCAATTGGGTGCTCGGTGCTGTGTTGCTCTACTTCTCTGAGGCTGGGGGAAAAATGGAGTGTGGATTAGTACCCCTTTTCTTGAGAAAGACAAGCTCTCCTTCTGCTTTTAAGGGCTGTTTTGACTGTGCGTGTGAATTGAGCCTGGGATTTTAAAGGAGCCAAACCTCATTTTACAACAGCATGAAAGAAAAAAAGTATTTTGAAGTGTTTGTCATTAAGAAGTTTGGCAAATCCATATGTGATAGAGGTTTTCACTGCACAGGCAAGAGTGCAAAGCAAACAGAGAAGAAAAAAAGCTGTAATGCTTTTTAGTAGGAGTGATCGGATTGTTTACAGAGTTCATGCTGTTGAGATCTGGCTTGTTAGTGACAGTGAGCAGAGTAACTTTGGGACCATGATGCAGCAAGAAAGTTAACTGCCAGCATAGCCCTGACCCACAATTACTGCTGAGGGGTTAGAACATCATGCTGAGATCAACACCAGCTTTTTATGCTCCTTGCAACCAGCTGCAGAGAGCAAGGCTTTGGCTGAACACATCAGGTGTTTCACTTTTTATCGCCCCCATATTTGAGCACCTGAATCTGTCAGACTTGTGTCAGCTTCTGGGGCTGAGTTTTACTCTTGCAGTCAGCTGCTTGGACCTGCAGGTACCCAGAGAAACCTTGTGCAGTTTTTCCAGCCCTTAGATGGGAAATTTTATTAAAAGCCACAGTGTGTGTTCAGAGAAGGAGCAGGAAACAAAGCTCTGGCCTTAATTTACTTACAAATAAAAGCATGAACGCTAGAGAAACACAATGCCCATACCCACACACCACAGTTTAGCATGGTTTCCATGTAAAACAGAAACACAAAGGAGGAATTCCAGTAATATTTCCCCTCCTTCACCACCTCTTCCCCCTCCCCCCCTCCCCAAATGCAAACAAATTGCAGGTTGGTAACATTTAAATCCAGTGGGGTATAACGTTTTTTGGAGCCATGCAACTCACATGTTTCCTAGTTCTTTTATTTTACAAACATTTTTCTGTAAACACTGCTGATTAAGCCAATGAGCACCATCGGGTTGGACCTGTGGAAGAGGCAAAGCTTTGCTTTAAGGTGTACAAAATGTATCTCCCTGTGGGAGTAAAAAAGAAGTACTGGAAGAAACAGCCAGAAGACATCTCCTGGGCTGGATTCCAGCTTCTGACCCAAGGGAAGCAGCTTCATTTGGCATGGGCATTCCTCTAAGGATTGTATCACCCGTGCAGAGGGAAGAGACCCTGAGGCCATTAGTATGAACAAAGCTCACAAGACCTTTAGGGCAGAAAAAGAAACAGATGGAAACGCTCTCAAAGCTATAGAGACAATGGCCACAGTGACTTGGTTGCTTTCTCTGTTGCTATAACGTCGCATATGAATTTTGGTCATTTCTTTTTACCCTCCTAATAGCCAAAGAGGCTTGGTTTCCTTTCAGAAATCACTTTCCTCAATATTTGCAATGACGTACATCACCACTGAATAAGAAGTTACAAATATATTGCTTTCTCTAGCTTGCTAACTCACACTGTTTTGATCAAAATGCCAAAATTCATTGCACGTGACAAACAAATAAAGCATTAACTCAGCTTCCCAACATAAATCCTGGGATGTCGTAGGATTCAAATATTTCAGTGCTTTTCACATCATTCAGCTACTTAGCTTGTAGTCTTTATAGGACAGATTCTCCTTTTCATCAATTTATGGTTTTGCTGTCAGAAATGAAAGGCAAGGAAATTAAAGGCGCTGGTTGCTGTACCCACAGTCAGCATTAGCTGTATCTCAGTGATTTTTCCTGTCCTTTTTCTTTCTGTCAGGTTGGGCTGAAGTCTGTAATTGAGCAATTTCCAGGACAGCTTGACTTCGTTCTTGTGGATGGCGGCTGTGTCCTCAGTCACGGCCACAGGCAGCTGATGTGCCTTGCCCGGTCAGTTCTCAGCAAAGCTAAGATCTTGCTGCTCGATGAACCAAGTGCTCACCTGGACCCTGTGTATGTTTCATTCATTTGTTCTGTCTTCTAATATAAAATAGGAAAATTAATGAGGCAGTACCATCTAAAAAGCCCCTCTGTAACTTGTCTGGGCTGTTACTAAGCCTGATTTCAGTAACATGTTAGTAGTTCTGCCTGGGGGATCAGGAAAGCCTAGTTACAACCTTAGCTTTATGGCTGATACGTACTTTCACAGCAGAAATGCAGCAAGCTGAGATGATGCAGAGTGTTGGTGTCCATGCACCTGAGCCTTCCAGCATGCAGCCAGACTTAAATATCATCAGTAAAGTTACTGGCAGCACCAGCATGTTCTCTGCAGTCTGAACGCCAACACTTGTTTGCCTTTCAGAACTTCCCAAGTGATCCGGAAGACCCTGAAGCATGCATTTGCCAACTGCACAGTGATACTCTCTGAACACAGGCTGGAGGCAATGCTGGAGTGCCAGCGATTCTTGGTGAGTGTTTCTCATAGTCTCACATACTCTTGTTTAATTACATCTGATGAATGTGCAAAATGCACCAAGCAGAAATGATGAAATTGGCTGGATTGGTAGGGGTCATTCAGAGCAACCTAGTCACTATGCTCCTGTTTACTCTTTCACCTGAGCTGTGGCACCTGTGTTCAGATGAGCTTTATGGAAGAGCTGGATTCCTTCTTTCAGCCAGAAGGAAAGCTGTGTAGGCTATCCAGCTGCTGATCCAGGTGCTTTATGTTGTCAATTGGCTCAGGGACTCCTGAAAAATACCAGCATATCACAGAGCTTTACCATTGCAGAAGTGGCTGCACTTACTCTTGAGCAGTAGGAGGCTGCATGGGGAAGAAGGGTTTCCTAAGAAAACATCTAGTGATCAGAATTACTGATTTCTTTTGTCAGGCCACTTGAATATTTGTTTCTTGTTTAATCAAGGTGACAAAGTACTGAAGTCCTGGGGTGTTTCCTTTGTTATATAAAAATCATTAGTAAAGGAAATAAAAGGCAAGTTATGTAATTGTTCTTAAAATTGAGGTTCCTTCCTCTGTATTTTCTTGACCCTTCCATAAGAGGGGACCTTCATTTTATTGCCTCCAGCCCAGAGCACGGGCTGTGTCAGCCCATGCAGGCAGGCAGCAGCAGCCGCTGCCCAGAGCAAGGGTGCCACCCTCCAAACAACATTTTAGCAACAGAGCTGCTAACAGCTCTTTTCCAGTGAGACCTGGGCCCTCACCTGAGACATGCTGCCACCACAGTGCCAGCTCAGGAGCCCCATTTTTCCCTGTCTCCTGCCTGACAGGAGGCTGGTACAGCCTTACAGCGCAAACCTGTTGTCTCCAAACAGAGGTGAGCAGCGCTTCCTTGTTTGGCAAGAGGAAAGCAAAGAAGGTCTGGCACCGTGCTGGCAGCCTGCCTCTGCTTGTGATACAACTTTATTTTCTGCAGTTAACACTTTCTTAACAGGGCACTTTAGTGTGCTGGGGAAATGCCACAGTACCTAGAGGCTTCAACAAATGATCTCAGAGGTAAAAAGCAACTCGGAAGGAGAAACCAGCAAGCCCAGCGGCACTTTGTAACTTGAACAACAGGCAGCTTATCTGCGTTAAAATTTTAATGTCTGTTTTTATGGTTGCAGTTTGAAATTGCAAATTAGAAATTAGAAATAGCAATTGTAAACTGGGCTTTCCCTGTTAGAGTAAGTTTTCTGTTATGCCTTCATGTCTCTTCCCTGCTGTGTTAGTCATGTTAGCTGAATTCTCACACCATCACCATTGCCCGTCTAAGAGAGTGGTATGTTTCTCTAGGTAATAGAGGACAATAAATTGCGTCAGTATGAATCCATTCAGAAGCTGCTGAACGAAAAGAGCTCCTTCAGGCAAGCCATCAGCCACGCTGATCGCCTGAAGCTACTCCCAGTGCACCACAGAAACTCCAGCAAGCGCAAACCTCAACCTAAAATCACTGCCTTGCAGGAGGAGACAGAGGAAGAAGTGCAGGAGACAAGGCTGTGAGGTGCAGTGCGGGCACCCTCTTTGTGAAGCGAATTGCCAGCAGTGCTCCACGATGACAGGACCAGATCTTCTGAACCTGCGGAGCTAGGCATAAATCAAACCTTGCAGGAGGTGTTCACTGCAGCAACTACATGTGCAGTTGGGAATTGCTTCCCTTCCATGGTTAACTGTGTGCAAGTTAGTACAGTCTTTGAAGTTTTGCCACTTGTAATGGTAAAACCAAACTTCTTTGAAGAGCTGCTCTAATTCGGTACAAAGGAGATGATGGCAAGCAGAATTAACCTGCCTGGCCTGACATAATCATTTCATTCAACTTTTAGAAATGTTCTTGCTGGGGTGACAGCAAGAAGAATGTGAGAAAAATAATCAAACCTGAGTGGAAAGCAGAAAAATCAGAATGTAAAAAGCTTCTTTGGATTCATTTCCTTCAAACAAATTACTGGACAATATCAACAAGGTGCACAGAAAACTTCCTCCTCTTTGTTTTCCATGCAGCAACTGCAATTCCAACTTAGCCCAGGAGGCCAAATGCCCTTTCATAACAGTGCACTGCTCCATGGGCATAGGTGAGACTGAGGGAAGAGAAGATACTGACTTGCAAGCCAGCCAACATCTATCACGTCTCCATGGGTAAGGGAGAATTGGTGTCTCTCCTTAGAACCTAGGAGACTGCCAGCCTGACCCTGTGCAGCGGGATGAGTGCAGGCTGACATGAGCAGTCAGTCACAGGCAGGGCTCCTGGCAGTGGAACTGTGACAGACTGCTTATGTCTGGCACCTTGACATGCTTTTTACACTGGCCTAAAAAAACCAAAACAGAGGAATACTCTCAGAAGTAGACTTTAATGATGAAATTAATTTTTATACTCTTCTGATTTGCAGTTTTATGGTGAAACTGAACTTTCTCTAGGACATTTTATTTATTTTAATATTGTTGCAAACATTTACTAAGGAAATGATGTATTTTAAGAGTGATTATGTACTATAAAGAAAAATATATTTGTACAAAAGGTTTTATATTTGGATTGTTGGGGTGTTTTTGCTACTACTTCAATGTCACATTATGATAGAGCTGTTAAAAAACGAGGACAGCCCCGGAGTTAAGTGAAGTACTGTCCGATGCTGTGTTTGTGCACTGTTCTACTGATAGAGACATTTTAGATAGATTATATTTTTTTCTTTAAATAAAAAAATAAAGAGAAACTGCCTGTATGACACGACATGTTACACCCCCCTCATGGCGCAGAACTCGCATACCTGTTTTGCTACTTCCACTTCACCCACTGCAGCCTAGCAAAGCGGGTGCATGATGTTTAACGAATACATTCTGTTTGTTACAAAACTGGTCGGGAAGATGGCACGGCAGCGCCTCACCCGCTGCGGGGCCGGCTGCGGGGCCGGGGCGGTGCGGGCGGCACTAGGTGGTGCTGCGGCGCTCGGAGCGGCGCTGCCGGCCGTGCCGCTGCTGTCCGGGCCGCGCTGCGTCGGCCCGTGGCCTCCCGCCGGAGCACCGCGCTGCTGCAGGCAGAAGCAGCCGCGTTCCTCGGCCTCCCGTATTCCCGTGGTGGTGGTTTGGCAAAGGAAGGGCTCCAGAAAGAGCCGTGTTAAAGCACCGCTACAGCTGCCGCCGCTAGTCAGCAGCACCGCCACTCAAATGCTTTGCAACGGTGAAGCGCTCGCAGATGAGCTTTTTATCTCTCACAGCACTTGGGCCCTGAACCTGCAAAGAGCAATACATGGAGAGCTTGAAAATAAATAAACGCTTCTAGGTATCAGGTGGGAACAGCAGCTCTGCCGCAGCCTGTGACAGTGTCCCACGAGGCTGGGCGCCAGGCATTACAGCTGGGCTCTGCACAAGAGCCCCCAAGGGCACAGGCCAAGCCTGCAGGCACTCCAGAGCTCACTCTGGAGCAGCTGCTCACGCTGTCCCACCCAGGTTTTCCTCTAGTTCTGCTCCACGTTACATAGCTTCTGCATATTTCCTCTGCAAATACAATTTTTCTTTCTGTCTTATTTCCTCCCCGCCCAGTCCTTCATACTGTACTGGCGTTCTTGCTGTCTTCTAGCACTTACCTGGCTCTCTCCTTTCTGTCTGCATGAACATCTTGCTGTTACGTTTTCCATGAAGTGATGCCTCTTGCTCACAGAGTGCTCTGCATACCTTTGGGTCTCAGTTTTGCCACATCACTGTTTCTCTGCCACTAAGCTCTGCATGCTTTGACCTTTATAACAACTGAAAACAAACTGTATACTGAAGTAGCATCACTTTTGAACCCCATCCTCATTCTCCCTATGCCTAAACTGCATAGAGAGATGTGAGATGGCTTTCCTCACACAGTCAGCTCTCTGTTTGTACAAGTCTTTACAGCACACATGGCCACGCCTGGCAGGGAGGCCGGGGCATCTGCGGCAAAGCCAAGCCCCAGGAGGAATGCCAAGGATCCCTCCTTTTTCAGGATATTACTCAGAGCTGCAGACATACTGTGTGGGAGAGTTTATTATCCAAATAAACAAGATGATACATAAAGATCAGCAGAAGAGAACCACGGTGGCATGAGGCTCAATGCGCACTTCAAAGCTTGCGCAGCCAGTAGCGTTTTTGAGGGGTCATTGTTAGAGTGAGGAGGTGGCCACTTAGACCGAGAGAACCAGGAGACATTTCAAGGAGGGAAGAGGTAAATGCAGCAGGAACACACAGTAGGCAGGATGTGTGGAAGCTGCTGATGTGAACACTCAAAGGAGTGCTTTGAAGGCAAAAATAAGTCAGTGAGCTGACGGTCCCTGCCCTGCAGCACAGTGCGCATCACAGTGGCTCCTGCCATCAGCATCCGTCTGCCAACACCCTGCTGCCTGTCCCAAAGGGCTCAGGCAAGGGCTGCAGGAATTCCTCTCTCTGCCTTCTGAGTCTAAGTGGGAAAAGGCAGAAGAGAAGCGTGCTGTTTCTTTTAGTCCAGAAATGCCACTTCAGCTACTTCAGCATTCAGGCTGGAACAGAAGGCAAGTTGGTACCAGCCTCTATAATGAGGAGGAGGACAGCATCTGCTTCCCAGCCAGGGTCAAGAGGAGCATGTTACCTTTTACAACAAGTGTTCTTGTACTTGCTGTTGGTGGGGTAACAGCTCCCAGGGCTGTTTGCCTGAAGTTAACTGGGAGGTTGCACATGCTGTTCATGGTGGCAAATGGAGCACGAGGGGGCAAAAGGGAAAAACAAAAGAAAAGAAAATGAGGCTATAACTGAGGCAGAGTGGAAGGAACAAACAACGACCTTCATGAACACATTATTTAATGAGCATTACTTAAGAGATTTTTTCTTTTCATGAGCTTCACTTCACATACATTTGATTGAAAAAAACCCTGTATGTAAAAATATTACGTCTCCCAAAGGACTTTATTAAAACCCACATACTTCTACTATTAGAAGGTGTGTGTGTGTACAATATATGGCTAAAGAGCATGATGACTCTAGTACTACATGTGATGATTTAATTTTCAGCCTTCTAGGAAGAAACCAAAAAAAGCTGTAAGAGTGAAATTACTCTGCAGAGGATCTGTAGCTCTCATTCAGTACAGAGGAGGCCGAAGAAGGGTGCAAACAGCGAATGCAGCACTGAGAAGCTCTTCGGGCAGCAAGGCCGAGAGCCACACCTGAGCTGTGCACACTTGGTTGTCTTGGTAAAGTTCACATGCAAAGTAAGTGCACAAAGCAGCTCAATTATCAGCACTAGCGGGAACTGCTCCAGATCTCACTGCTGGCAAACAAGTCCGCTCTTCCGAAAACCAATTTTGCTTTCACAGTTGCTTGATGGTCATCTTACCCATTTCAGTATTTTACTCATTATATATCTGTTTCCCAGGTCTTTCCTAAGATCTGTGTCCTCCATTTCCACAAGCTTCAGCCTGTTACCCAGCGTTGGAGCTGCTGAACACCTGATGGTCTCCGCACTTCTGGAATTCTGCCCTGTCCAAGCAGCTGGTTTGAGTTATTTCTCTGAAATGTGGCAGCTGCTGGAAAAGGTGCCTTATAAACATTTCCTCACCTTCATTCTGCATTGGCGTAGTTGTTGTAGGTTAGAGCTATGTAATTTGTCCTGCATTTTATTTACTTCATCTAAAAAAGTATTCTGGCAATTTTTGTCTCCTTTTTCTGATGCAGATTTGGTATTTTAGCTCTACCATCACTTGGCTATGATTTAACATTTGGGGAAAAAATCCCCAACACTTCATAACTGAACAATTGGTCATTAATGGACAATAAATTGCTGCTTAAAAATCCTGCAAATTAAACAATGTACATTGCAATACAGGAACACATTTCCTTTGCAAACCCTTGTGCTCTCCAAAACCAATTTCCTATTCTAAGGGTAAACAATATTCCTACTAATTTTATTCACCAGGACGTACTTCAGTCTCAAAACACAGCCCCTGTAAACAGATGGAGGTTTTCAAGTGACGTTGAACTTTCTTGCGTGTTATTTTCTCTTCTTTCCCAACAGGTTGTTTCTCATGGTACCAAAGTTTAACATATGGATGGGTTTTCTTCATTTCTTCTCCACAAACCTTTTAAACATACATTGTAAAACTGAATTTCTGTCACTCTGATATGTTCAGGGGCCTGCAACTGCTGCTGATGTGTCTGTGATGAGCTGGTGAGCTCACTGCAGCCTCTGTATCCAGAAAAGGAAGGTGCCACCAACTGGACCTGCCAGTTACTGGGTCACTGCTTTCTCCTAAGCCTGGGCTGCATGGCAGGATACAGGGGAATGCACCCCAGCTCCTTTTGAGCTAGTATCAGCCAACCTACAGTTGGACCACCACTGTGTGGAGGAAGTCTTTCCCCTCTTCTAGACTTTCTTTTGTTCTTCCAAATCCTTAGAATTCAAAGTCCTTTCTTTCCAATACCTTAACTACACAAAAGCAAACCTTTGCCCCGCATGTCTGCTTTTGCTACAGCCCAGTACAAGCACACCTTGTACTGCCACCAACAGTTGCTTTGACTTCCAGTTTCTGAAGAACAGCCCACTTTGTCATCCTGGTCTCTTAATTATGGTTTGCACATTGTAAACATCACTTTAGACAGAGTTAGCACCAAGAAAGTGGTCCCTCATCCTTTCTCCAAACTGAGTCCTTTCACAAGTATCTTCCACTTGTGGAGACTCTGCTGCTGCTCCGGTTTTACAGGGAAGCTGGAGGGTTTTGATTTGTTTTGCATATCTGTTGAGCTGTATTTTGGGAAGGAATGTGCCTCAGCAATTCAGGCCTTCTGAGTTTGCCTTTGTTGAGTGATGGAGCAGGCTTCTTCACCCATTTTATTGTAGAGCTCATACTCAGCAACTCAGTAACGAAGGCAAATATTGTCTGATGGACGCATTCTTTTAAGGAACATATTCCATGTTCTCTGCCATGAAACAAGAACCTTAAGGAGATGTGCTGAAAACTTTTATTTTCAGGACTTTGAGAGCTGGAATGTTTAGAATTTACCAAGGTCACTGGTGGATGAGAATGATGTTTCATGTTCATCTGGCTGAGGGGATTGAGCTGTGTATAAGGAGTGTAGTGTAGTCATTGCCTTTCACTGACCTAGTGGCCTGTGGAATGAATGCAACCTTAGAAGCTTCCCTAACTTCCTGAGGGGTCTTCACTTACCGCACCCCTTTTAAAGATATGGGAAGAGGGTTATAGATGGGAGTGGAGTGCAGTGTGGAGCAGCATGACTCACCGTAGAGCTCATTTAAAACCTCTCTGCTGACAACACAGGAAGGAATGAAGAAGGATTTTCATAGAACCATAGAATGGTTTG
Organism: Psittacus erithacus; assembly: GCA_009867235.2. NCBI lineage: Eukaryota > Metazoa > Chordata > Aves > Psittaciformes > Psittacidae > Psittacus > Psittacus erithacus. The sequence goes on along the minus strand of WYDI02111729.1, from coordinate 29,204 downwards.
GGTTGGAAGAAACCTTAAAGATCATTCAGTTCCAACATCCCTGCCATGGGCAGGGATACCTCACACTAGACCATGTTGCTCAAAGTCCCATCCTGTCCTTGAACACTTCCAGGGATGGGACAGCCACAGCTTCTCTGGGCAACCTGTGCCAGTGCCTTGTCACCCTCAAGCTAAAGAATTTCTTTCTAATATCTAATGTAAATCCTCCCTCTGTCAGTTTAAAGCCATTCCCCCTTGTCCTGTCCCTACATGCCCTTGTAAAAAGTCCCTCTCCAGCTTTCTTGTAGGCCCCTTTTGGAAACTGGAAGGTGTTCTGTGTCTCCCCAGAGCCTTCTCTGCTCCAGGTGAGCAAGCCCAACTCTCTCAGCCTGTCTTCATAGGAGAGGTGTTCCAGCCCTCTGAGCATAGAATCATAGAATAGTTAGGGTTGGAAAGGACCTTAAGATCATCTAGTTCCAACCCCCCTCTGGACTCACTCCAACAGGCCCATGTCCTTCTTATGTTGGGGGCCCCAGAGGCAGATGAGCCATAAGCAGTACTCTAACCCAAAATGAGTTGGCAGTATTACAAGCCATGTCTGAGGAGCACTGTCTGTGGCATTGCAGGAAGAATCTGAAGATGCAGTAAAATCCCGAGTGCATGACCAGTGCCTTGCCTCACTTCTGCATGATCTGTCACAATCCAAATGATAAACAAGCAAAGAAGCCAGTGTGTTCAGATGCAAACTACTGTATGGCTATATGGCATTCACCTTTTGAGGGCAGGAACTGATACTGCCTAAGAAGAGAGCTTCAAAATTACTACAGAAGATTAGATTCAGTTGGATGACTGAAAAATAGCGTGTGATTGAAGATGTATGAAGATCACAGACGTGCTGAACAGACAGACAACATGTTAGCAGATAAAGGTTACCCAAGTAAAAGATGCAGATGGAGGGAGATTAGGACATCGGGCTAAAAAGCAAGGCTGACGGGGGCATTGAAAGGCAATGCTAAATTTAGCAAGAGACCTAACTTTCAAGGATGAACAGAAAGTTACTCTCTCCTCTGCAGATATTCACTCAAAGTGCAGCAAAGGCAACTTTTGATTCTCACAGACAATACGAACAGTCTTAAAATAAATCTCAAAATGTGCTTTAGGACACTGTGCCCAAGATCTTCCCACACAGGAACACACTGTTATGTCGTGATTTAAATGAGGTCTGACATTTCCAAGGTGTATTTTCAATGTAGGACAAACCTAGCTTAGAAGCGTGCCAGGACTTTTCTTTTCTTTATAGCCATATTAAAAAAAAAAATAAATAAAATTATTTATTGTTATCACAAATACTGATGTTGCAGTTGTGTGATCCCTGCAAAAAATGTTTTCTGTGCTGCTCCTCACCAGTGAATTCATGCCTGAGCATCTCACACAAAGCTACTGCACCACTGCTCGCACTGGTTCAGGGATCCTGGTTGCTGAGATCCATTGCTGTGCTTTGACCTGCAGTGGTTTGCACCTGACTTACTCTGCTGAGAACCAACTGCAAAAGTAGCATCTTGTTTTTCAGCATTAAATTACTGGGGAGGAAAAAAAAAAAGAAAAAGAACCACAAACAAACAAACAAACAAAAAACCAACCTGTAGAGAAATCACCAGTATTTGTCTTTGTTACTAGCACAAAACAAATCGAAGTTTTAATAAAACAGTGCTTACTGAATGATAAGGTACTTTCTAAATATCTTGCATGGGAAATGATTACAGAAATAAGCTGCTAATACTCTATACATATAGAGATAACACACATCCAAACTAAGAGACAGAAAGACAATATGCAGTACAAAAATTTTATTGACATGAGCTTGGGGTGACTGTTCTACATACAAAGGTGAAGCGTTAGGAAACAGTTCAGTAATCCTTTCCTCTTCCAGGCTTAATTTGAGAAAAATGCTACTTTGGAAGTTATAGGCATGACCATGCTACTGTCCGCAGCTCTTAAAACCATCCCCAGGTGGCCCATTGGCAGGCACCCAAGTCTGATCTTGGGAAAACTCCACACTTTCCTCTGCCTACCATAAACCAGGATGTAGACACGAGCGTTTCCACATCACTACCATTCACAAGTATGCAACTAGCAACCGTAAAGAGAGACTGGGGAAATACGCCATTCATAGAAACTCTCCCTCCTGGGAACATGAGCTACCTCTGTAGTGGGGGGAACATGATGAAGACTTTAATTTTAACTGCAACTCAAGTATAATTAATTCCACAGCAATTACATCTTAAATCCACAATAGAAATCGATAATTACATAGTAACTCATGTTATCGCTACTACATTATCTCTGATAATACCATAGTTAAGCTTGCGCTCAAATTCCTTTTCAGTAAAGTCTGTTTCTGTAAAACACTATTATTTCTCAGATACTTTTAAAACACTAATGAAGTATATAAAAGTTTACAGTATACAAGAAAAGCTAAGTTAATAAATGATCACATTGTCTTCAGTTTTGTCAAAGAATAAGAGTCTGAGAAAAATAACTTATTGCATTTTAATTTCTCAATCTCTTTCCCTTTTTAAAAGATGAAAGTTATAACAGAAATCCATGACATTTTAGATGAAGAAAATATTGGGAGAAACAAAATCACAAGTTCGCAGGCAGAGGATGGGGAAATCAAAGTATTCAGTATGGCTTGTAGCTGAAAGTAACTTATCTGTATTTCCAATCATTTTAGTTATTGCCACATTCCATTAGTTTTCAATAAGTGAAGATAAAAACACATCTTTAAAATGCATGTACAATAGCATTAAGCCATTGCTGTACATATTGTGCAACTCATCTGAATGCAGTTTAACACGTGAACTTAATAGAATATATTTATGTACAGTATATACACAAAGATATGTTCTGGTAATACCCCTGAATTTTATCAGTTAAATGAGTAATTTTCATAATAAAAGAAGAAAAAAAACCCCAAACATCTTTGAAGGTGGCAAAACTGCCCATTTCTGAAGTTTAAATCAATATAATTTCTAGCTGATTTACACAGAAATAAAACTGTGGTCCTGTACAAACTTTACATTACAGGGAAACAGTTTATTTTAAAAAAATATTTACATATTTGAGTACTTGGTTCTTTGCAATAGGATTATATGAACACAGAAAATAGTATGGTAGGCAGGTTTATTTATTAGGTTTTTCTATTGGTTCTTTTTTGTGCAAATTCCAGATCTCTCGTTTTGTGGTGTTATCTGCCTCTATTTGCCTTGTATTACTGCTGCTGCTTTTTTTAGTATTCTGAGAAGGCTGGGTGACTTTACTTCTAGGAACAGGAAGAAAAGATTTAACTCTTGAAACACCCAACTCTGTCTTTGATTTGCTGTTGCTGCTTTCCACAATTCGACTGCTGCTGAGAGGACGCGTTCCATCCTGTGAACAAAAAGCCCCATTTTCTGTATAAATAATTATTGATATTTGGGCTGAAAAACAACCAACCAACCCTACCAGCCCTATAGAACCCGTGTTATTTACAACCTTTTGCAGTTTAATATGACGGCATCTTACTACCTGGTGAAGAAACTATGGTTCTTTTTTGCTTCTTTGACTGAAAGGAACCATCATCAACACCTTCAAATACCAAAATAGGTCAATGGGGTGTTTGCCACTGAGAAAAAACCCTTATATTTGCTTCTCAGCTCTCTCAGTTTTAGGAGTGCCCAAATAAAAAATGCATGTACTTTCTTCCATTAGTGTGGAAAAAATGACAGCTGCAGACACAGCTAAAAGGGAAAAATGGAAATTTAGGTAGTTATGAGCAAAAAATTCAGCATTACAGCTTGAATAAAGATACTAATTTTTATACCAGCAAGGCCATAAATAACAACAAAAATAATTCTGACAAAGGCCAACATTTCGAGAATGGAAGTTGAAATGGTAGTTACATTTTAGTTATTTGTGCTACGTAGCTACAGTCTTAACAAAGGGACCATATTCTCCCTGCCCAAATTTAGATACCTGAAAGTGCCAAAGTCAGGTACATTGTCACTGTTCCTTTATAGTCAAAGAGAAAGAGGTTAGTTAAGCCATTTTATGATGGTCACTAACTCATATCTGTCATGAGAGATGTCTACCTTTCCACTAACAGGAAAAGGGAATTGGGACTGTCGGCATCAGCTGAATCTTGATCACCTTTTGGGCAGCAATATTAAAAGGTTCATTTTCACCATTACCATCAGCTATTGATCTTCACGTAAAGGTTGCTGTCATGAAAACAGACTACTCATCGCCACATATTCCTTATTAATTCCTGATTCCATCATTTATTTTGTATCCTGGATCAAAGGTTTTGCATCTCTTACCAGTTTTCTCTTTCCCCTCATGTCCTTGAAAGCATTTCTTCTTCCAGCCAATTAAAAAAAAAATAATTATGGGTATGTTGCCCTTTAAAGTAATTTGCCTCATTGCCGTTGGTGAGATCTCTGCTCCTGCAGTATTGCTTTGTTACCTGCAGAACTCTATTCACTTTCAGAAAAGGTTTTTCTGATTGCAAACTTTTTCAGACACCAGCTCTTGCAGCTGAGTGTTTATCATTGTTACAAACTGCCTCTAAAAAGTTTCACTTTTGCTTGCAAAATGAGACTGTGCTCTTCCAGATTTCTGAGGAATTTGTTGTAGTAATGACTAAATCTAGAAGAGATCTAGATTAGACCTATTAGATCTCTTTCCCCTCTAACAAAAAGTTGGGCTGTCTTTCCTTCATTTTGGCCAGCATTTGCCCACAAAGACATGGGAAATTATTTTTTTTTGTTCTGTATGAAATATCTTGACTAAGTTCTTTAAAAAACTCAAAGGCAGCCAAGCCTGTCTGCCTCCAAAGGCAACAGCTATGCCTTACACTCTTAAAAGGCATTTTAAAAGAAAAAAAAAAAACACTAGGAAAAATTTAGGGTAGGAATGGCTAGGTCAGCTGGCTTACCAAGTGATCCAGGCATGACCGCTATGTGGAGCTCTGATCTGGACTGTCTAAAATTAATGTTTAAAGAAATATTCAAAACCAGTATATCTAAACGTGGATCTGCAACGTTAAAACCTTTTCTGTGATCAGAGACTGCTCGCTGGATTTTAAGTAAAATTACAGAAAATATCCCAACATTTTGAATATATGTGCATGAAAAAATACAATGGTAAGGGTGGTGGGACATCTCATCCAACTTTAGCTTTTTTAATGCTTAGGTCTGCAAGTTAAGCTGTTTTCAGGGCTACTTCACTGTACCTGCAGAAAAAATAGAATATCTCTAGAAAACAATGTGTCAGTAAGATAAAAGTGTCTGGACTAGACTCTACAAAGCCCCTTTCGAGGGAACATAGAGGGCAACAGCTTCTGCTCTGGCTGAGGTCAATTGAGCCGTGTGCGCAGAGGCTCTCTTAATGTTCAAAACCACAGGCAGAAAAGAAAAAAAACTGTAACAGAGAAAGCATAATTTTTGCTGTATTATCCAAAGAATGAAAACTAAATAGGATGTAATTTCATCTTCGGATTTAGCAGGGATGTTAGCACTCACAGTTAATTATTTCAGTTTCTGCAAAGTCAACGCCAGTGGACCTGTTAGACCTTCCAGTAGTAGTCAGCTTATCTTCCCACTCTGAAACTGCTCTGAAGTTGAAGCTTGTTTACATTTAGACATTCAGTTTGTTCAGATTCCCAGTATCACCCAACTTACAACATAGGGTTTGTTTTTTGGTACTTGTAAATAAGATGGCAAAATAAATATATCACAATAAGCCAAGTATATTACAACAAATAGCTAGGTAGAAAAAGAAACTGAATACCCTTAAAAAAACCAAATGCTACTCTTCACAAACTCTGGTAATACCATCTCTTCTCAAAATTTCTACTGCTGAGATCACAGCTTTTACACCAGAGCAGCTCAATTCTACTTAGATAATAACACTTAGGAAAACAGTGGTTTGAAATAATAAATATTTGGGTAACCACTACAAAATAAATAAATAAATAAAGGTACAAAAATGAAGCACGAGCCAGCAATTTTACATGAAGAATTTTGAAAAGTTTTACGCTTTTGCAAACTTACTGTATAACATTAACTGCAGGTGCTGGAGGGTGAACAATGAACCCAGGTCTTACTTCTCTTACAATCTGATTCAAATAACATACAATGCCAAAGTAATGTCAACAATACTTGGCCTAGGGAGATGGCTTTATGTAAACATGAAAACTGAAGCAAATGCATCCATTGTTTAATGCATCTTTAGTTTCTATTAAGAAACATGGAAGCGACTTGGCATGGTATGTCTAGCAAGTTTCCTAAGAATCATGACAGTTTATTCTTGCAATAAACAGGGCCCTGGAAAACAAATTCTTTGGATCCAATCAGGAATTCAAATTTTGAAGAAACTCAAGACACATTCTCTATCCAACTACAAAAAACATTGCACTTACCTTTTGTGCTGTTGTTTTATTTGGGTTAGTACCACTTGCTGAAAACATGGGATTGTTCTGGGAGTTACTGAACACCAATAGCTCATCCTTAGAATCTGCAATCTAAAAAAGATAGGAAAATAGTGATTTTTTTAGTTATTCACAGCAGAGATTATGTTTCAATTTGCCAAATTTGGGAGTCTTTATTTCATTTTCATATAGTTTCTGTGCAATACAATGCATAAATATCCAAAGAACATTTTCAATATTTTCCCTTTACTCTTAAGTGCATTGGTAGGAAATAAAGGAAGAGATTTCACATCAACTGTTATCAGAGGAAAGTGAAATGTACATTTCCAGAGCAATACTATTCAGCAGAGCTTAAGGGTAGTTTCCCATTGAATTTTATCTAGCCCGAGGAACATCACAGAAAGGAATGATCCTTTTCTATTCCTCCTGCTATGTGTCTTGCCTATTTTTTTCCATCAGCCCTTGTGACCATCAACACAGAAAGTCTTATCAGCCTTCTGTCTTCACTGAAAATGGTATTTTATCCTGGGGCAAGCTGATCTGATTCAACTCAGCAACTGCAAAAGTTCTCAATCAAAACATAACAGAGGCAGCAGAAACATATTTGAGTGAAAGGGAAAATCAGAGAGTAGAAGTACTTACTTTGATGGCAGCCTGAAATTACATCACACAAAGAAAACATGCAACAGCATCCTCACTTCTGCAAGACTGTACTAGGCAGCTGGCAAATTAACAACAGAAATTCCAGCCATGGATGGTTCCACCCACGGTGAGGAAACTGAACAAAAGACAGTGACATCTATCTCCTTCCTTATCTAACCGATATTTCCTTGAATTGTAAACAACAAGCAATTACACTTTAAATGTTATTAAACACAATTTTCAATTGATAACCATTTCTTTAAGCACATCCCATTCTTTAAAGCATAGCTATGGGAAATCCCTGCTAACTGGCTAGAGATGAGTTTGCCAGCTTGGCACATACGACTCATGCAAGTACTGTAAATACTTTAAACAACCAACCCCAAACAAAACACTACAATAAAGGATCTCATTAAATAGGTTGAAAAATCTTCCCAAACACAGTATTAATTTTTTTTAATAAAAGCTTGGTTGACTTCTAAGGATAAACAGAATACTTAATAAAGCAAAACTAATGAAACTGCTGTTCAGGGAGATCCTACAAGATGTAATGCACAGTCTAACTGGACAATAGCTGAAGACTGACTCCATCTGTGTTTCAAAAGATACTGAACAGCTGCACTGGTGTGAACACAACCGGCTGTCGCAGCCATCTACTTCTGCTCTGCTAGGAGATAAAAAGGAAAAGAAGAAATAGCTACACCTACAGGGAGAGCTGGATCCTTTTAGTGTAGAAGGAAAAATGAGAGAGATCCACTTCACCCTCTGCTCCAACAGGCTTGCCATAACCACCCACAATCCATTCCAATGTGGAACACAGCCCCAAAACAGCTTTGCAAGCATTCCTCACCTTCTTCTGCCACTGTTAAAGAAAATGAATTAGGCCAATCCATTCTTTCTTGCTTGGGGAAGCAAAACTGCATTTTGCCTACACAGCAGAGGAGCTTTGAGCCAGTTCTGTGATGGCTATTGGGATTACATCAAACAAAAATGTGCAATGCATATTAGGAAAAAGTTCCTATGTTCTTAAGGCTACAAAATAGTTTCCCGGTGGAAGCAATGATAGCATGAAAGATAACATGGGGAGCAATAATGCAGCTATTGTCACCTGTGTTTATGAACTTATAAATTTCAGCCTCCACTGAAAAAGTCTTTACACAAAAAAACAGTGAAGGGGTAATTTAAAGTAATGTACATTAAACTAGAGCACTTACCCTCAAATGTATAATTTATTAGTTGACTTTGGCTTATTCCCAAATAATTTAATTATTTTCTTCAGTTCAAGCAGTGCTTGTAAATTAAAAATTTATTTTAAACACATAGCAAACAACTGCATATGGTAATGTAGTAGATTATTTAAAAGCTTTGTGTTTACCTTGCTTATATCAGGCTCAGATTTGCTGGAACACATACTCTGCAGTTCCTGCACAAGATCTACTTCATCATCAGAACCAAGGGACAGTCCCTGCTCCAAATTTAATGTTTTCAGTTGATCCTTCTCTGAAGATCTGGTTAAAAAAGAAAAAAAGAAACAGAGAAAACAATTAAAATTAAGCTATGATACAGAATTTAAGAATAAATATTATACACACCTGAAAATAGTAATTTCTTCCCAAATCGCCTTTACTACCACAAATTATTCTCTTCATTCTGAAATTTAACAGAAGATTCTTCTGCCCACTCTCTCCAAAGATTCTCCTCTTTTTAAGGTGAAGCAATCAATTTTATCCCACTCTCCTTTTTGAACTTCATTCGAAACACTTAAAAAAACCCTGGCATACTGGAAGCATAAATATTCTATGCTGTCTGTGCCTGAAGAACCAAGGCTTCATATTGAAGTTTCAAATGCAGTTCCCTCTGGCTAATTCGTACACTTTCTTAGAGAAACTCTGTATCATTTAGACTAAAATGCATGCACTGTGCCATTGTGAATTGCCATTCAGTAAGTTGAAAGAGCCAGAGGAGTTTTTAAAATATAATGCCAGGTGAGAAAAGCATATGGGTGGCTTTTCATGGCACAGTAACTGTTACATAATATTTTCAAGTCACAGACTATTCTGTTATATAAAAAAACAATGCAGCCCTGCAAGGTTTGGGTTACAGAAATAGATTCTAAAATTATATCAAAATTATTTTCTTTCAGAAGTTAAAATTAAAAAGGATTCCTTTCTTCAGATTTAGAACCAAAACATTAACAAATACAAATTCTTCATGTATTCAATTATAATGCTCGGGTTTACAACATAATTTTATCATCTTTCTTGTTTGCTAAATCTTATAAATACCAGAAACTAAAACTTACTTGGTGGCAAGAGAAGCTCTTTTCTTACAGTTTGGTTGCAACATAGTCTTGGATTTTATACCTGCACAAAAGAGAGATTGACTTATTAGTGTGCTATCATTTACACTGATTTCTTTATCCTAAAATCTGCGATAAACTGGAAAAATGGGTTACTATTTACTGCCTAATTATATCAATAGAGTCTGTCACAGATCAGAATACAACGTGCCTTGAAACTGCTCAGAGCAGCATTAGGAACTGCTCAAATGGCAAACGGGGCATGAGTTGCCAAAGCTTTTGCAGAAGACAGACCATTAAGTTTCTGTGTGAGGCAGCTGAACCACCTTTACTGGTTCTCTCAAAGAGAAATCAGTTGTCAGCAGGAAAAGATTTACATTTGCTTCATTTATGTAAAATCAAACAACTTACCTTTGGAATCAGGAACAACATTTGATTCTGACAGTCAGAAATGGAGGGCTACTGAAATTAAATCACCTTTTTTTTTTTTACTTATATTCACATATAGTAACTGAACTCCAAGAACATTTTCAGGAACAATATACAGTATCAAACATTCTACTTCAGGTTGTGTTCATCTGATATCTTAAATCCTCTTAGTGAGATTAGATAAATTCACAATTCAAAGAGCCAGCAAGCAAAATCAGGACATTAAGTTGCATTTCAGAAAAAACAGACTTCTGAACAAGAGCCAAAGAAATGAATAGCTCAATTTAACATTACAAAGTACCAGGCATCAAGTATTACAGTCTTTTACATATGAAGTAATTGAGGCTAGAATCACTGTTTCTGAAGTGTATGTGAAGAAGCTTCTTTCTAAATCCCTTCTTAACTCCTCTCTGAAGGAGCTACCTTCATTTTCTGAAAGCAAAATAAGTAACTTGATTTTGTCCTCTAGCAGTTTTTCCTGGTTTATACTGCATTCAGTTATGGTATTCCTAAATTGTTCTAGACAGATGTGCACTTCTAAAGAATGATATGCTGCTTCTGTACACACCCAGATGTTATCCCAGTGTGGTAAACTGCTTGTTAGATGGCTTATGATCTTGAGTTGAAAAGACATTTCAAAAGTGTCAGCTACTAAGGTAACTTGCAAAGTTATACACACGCATAGACTGAGTCATATAAAGCCTTCTTTATCAAGCAGCATACTGAAAATGATGCAGGAACTTCCTCAAGGCATTACAGTACCTGTGACTACAGAGCTTTTTTGCAATTAAAGTGGAAATCAAACATAAATCTTTCATTTAAAACCTAAGATCTCTTCCTTCCACTACAGGGCTTCTAGATTATTCAACTCAATGTATCTAGTAAGATTGAACAAGGGAATCATGATCTGAGGATGAATGTATTCATTTATTTTTACATGGATTCAGACAATAGTTATAATTGTAATAAAGCTATAAAGCACATGTAAAAACAACCCCAAAAGGAGGCATACTGCAGACTAGGTGTAGAACTAAGGAGAAGCTTTCTCTCATCTGGTATTGGAGAAAAGACTGAAAGAGCATCTTTCCATGCAGTATAAGGTGGAACCAGTGCTCGCTCTTCCACCATCTTAGCCAAAGCCTACCTCATCATCAGACAACAGGAAGGGCATTAGAACAAACAAACAAACAAAAATAAATTAATTAGGATACCTCATAATCACAAAGAAATAATTTTTTTGGGGGAAAAAGTAAGTAATTTTTTACTGGTAAACATAAATGTGAGTGTCATTTAATTGAGAATTTTTAATTCACGATATAGAAGAAAAGTTGGATTCATATCTATGCAGCTTAAACCCCCCACCTTCTTTCAGAGTTGAAAATAGAAGGCTTTACCTTCAGTATGTGTCTCCTGCTTATTCCATGACTGAGAGGATAAATGGCTTGACTTTTTGCGAGGACTTGTGCTCACTTTTCTCCAAGAAGTATTCTCACCTCTTTTCTTAGTACAATTTTTGTAGCTTGAAACAACGGATAAAGGAAAATTTCCTCCCTTAAAATCTGCGATGTAATTATCTAGCTCTGAAACAAAAGTAGAACAATGTTAAGAAGAATTGACTATTGCAAATGGTTCTTCCTTAACTACCTTATCCAACTACTTAGTTTAGCAACTGGAAATGGTTTTAACCACATGCCTCCCATCATTACTACAGTTACGTTTTGTGCAAGTTTTGAAAAAGGAATTGAAAAGTTAAAAGCCCCACTCTGGCCATGTACAACTACTTACCTTTTAGACAGTTCATTTTTACCTGTTCTGGGTAGAGGACAGCCATGCAGAACAGCTTTATTTAGCAAGATACTGAGAGCAGCTTTAACAATAGCCTGTTGACCTTGGCTAGGATTTTTTTTGGCTATTGCTTGTCCTGGTACTGATGGTCTTTTCACAGAGGCTCTGGAGAGTATTGCTTCTTGAACTCTGGGAGCTATCACAGCATTCCATAATTTGGACATCCACCTGTAGGCACACAAATCATCCCTCAACTTCACAGACAACTATCAAACCCCAAGATTTTATACTTTGGGCAACATAGCAGATTTTGCATTTTCATGAAGCACATATATTTTGGACTTAATAATGTGCCTTATGTCAGAGAGAAACTTATTTTATTTAAGCTAGAGTTTACTTGTTTCTTTTATATTAAATTATTTGACCTAACTTTCTTCAAGTTGTTTTGGCAAGCTATTTACCATCTGAGGCATTGCCTCCTTCAGATAAGGACTACAAAACAACCTTTTCATATTAATGCTAACAGAAAAGATGTCCCGAAAAGATGTGTGTTTATGTATATACCAAAAAATAGCCCCTTTCACCTTTGCCAGTGCATGGAGAAGTTTCTGTGCCTGCAGCTGTTCATTCATGGCCTACTTGCTGCCAGCGTGAGAAAAAGGAGGTATTCAGTTATGATTGCACCCTTTCCAGTATTCCTCCATTTCAAAACTTGTCCAGTCTACAAGACTTTTCTATTCATACAGCTGCCTTGCTGTCACTCTCCTTTTGTTTATTTGATCTATGGTGAACTCTGTTTCCAGGATGCCGTGGGTTTTCCAGATAGTCTGGTTTAGAGACTGGCTCTGATTACAAGAATTTGATTCAAAAGGACATGGTTCTCCTGGGACTTTTGCTTTTCTAAGAGAGAAATACTACGTTGTTTTAGCACAGAAGTGAAAAATCTGCGTTAGGTAATATATAAATGCTATTTCTTACAGCTTAGAGTTCTCAAGGGATAAAGCCTATGAGTTTCAGACTTAGGGCTCAGCTCACATCTATAACAGACACTGAAGCAATCTTTTTTAGATCAAATACAACTTTTTTTTTGTTATAGCCTCTTATGGGAGGTAGATGGTAAGAGTGAGAGTCAGGGGGTTTATTTATAAGAAATTATAGCTATAATTCTGTGTTTCAGCTCTGCAGAAATCCATTCAGAAAAAGTGAAGGCTAAATTGTCAGTTTGACTTAAATGAACCATTTTGTTGTATACACTGATACACAGAAACCATCCTATTATCCAACAGATTATGATGACCTGATTTGGCTTTTTTTTTCTTTTTATTTAGTTAGAATGCATAAATAATTTGATAGATGTATTTCTGGTTGGTTACGAAGCATAAGATTGAGTTTCTATGATGTATAAACATGCTACAAAGTGCTGATATAAGCTTGATAAAAGTTACGTTACTTAAAAAAATAATACAGTTGTTAAAATAAGATGTAAAATGCATATTGGAGATGTTCCTTGAGGCTTTCTTAGTGTAATACTGTAGATAACATCTCATACAGATACAGCCTGCATCTGCTGGCTGAGTTAAGCTACAAAAATAAACAATTGCTTTCGTTTTAGTAATAAAGAAATATCTCCATTTCTGCTTGTGTAAGCTTTTGACATTTTGCAGTACTATTCTATTTGCAGTACTATTTCAATTTTGCAATAAAAATGGTCAGAAATTAATGCTGCAAAAATAAAATTAATTGAGCCCATTCTAAGCTAACAGTTAATAACTGATGAACTGTACAGTGCCATCTTGTCTAAATAAAATTCCAACCTGATTTGGGCTCATCTCGATCAAGTCCCCAGTTGATACTTGCAAAAGGTAAAGCACACTCCTGCCCCTGAAAAAGAGCTGTAAAGTGAAACTCTTTCCTCTTGGAACATCATCTTTAATTCCCTAGATCAAAACAAAGGAAAAAATGTAGCTAAAATTTTCCTCATTTCTTCACTCTATCCTCCAAACCATGGGAAGCTACATGAAACATCACACAGCAGGAAACAATTTCCTGTCATGCCTTCTTTCCCCCTTCCCAGCGGTCTGCTTCTGCCACTTGCCTCATGCTAACACTTAGCCCAGAACAAACTCAGACTGTAGATAGCTGTCTACTGTCTTAAAGAATTAAGCTGGCTCAGTGAATCTTTAACAAATGCCAAAACCAGCAGAATAGCACAGTGGAGAGAAGGGGCAAGAGGACAGGAGTGGTTAATTAGATTGAAATATCAGCAACCAGTGAGCTGCTAATTAAAGCTATTTATTGCTAGTTATATGACACACTGTTAGTCATTATGCTGTTAAACTAAAAGTGTCCGGTAAGTGCTCACCGGAGCTGTGCTTTCTGATTGTTTATTAGTGGATAAAAAGAAAAAAACAGATTAAAATGAGAAGTCAGAGAACATATCACTACTCTAAAAGACATTTTGAGGTTGTGCCCAAAATAAAGTATTGTGAATCCAGTCAAAGTTACACATAGGAGAAATCCAAACTCAAAATGCATTATTAAGGTGTCTAAGGAATGGTTTTTCTGTCCTCTACTAATACCACTGCAATAAACAAATGATTAAGACATTTCAGAGGACATGATACAAAAGGGAGGGATGAGATAGATACATGGTATAATTTATTATTTTTTATTTCACAGCACCCATAAAATTTCAAGTCAATGCTACATCCACATTAGATGGATTAGATTAGATTTAGTCTTTGACAATGTCGTGGTTTAAGCTTGAAACAACGGATAAAGGAAAATTTCCTCCCTTAAAATCTGCTATGTAATTATCAGACAATTACTCTGGATATTAGATAATCTGCCTCAAAAAAAAATAAAAATACAGAAAATGAAAAAGCAAAATGTTCCAAGATCTGCAGACAGAGCAAAAGATAAAAAAAACAACAACCCACTGCATGTGCTAAGCAAAGCACCCTGTAAAAAGGTCAGCAGAAACTAGTACAAGAGAGAAAGAGAGGGAAGAGAAGTGGCAATTCAGGAGAATGCTGTGAAGCAGAATGAGAAAAGTAATGTCTCATCTCTAGAAACCAATGTTATTATTAGAATTCTGGATAATTTTGAATCTTAGGGGCTCATTACCTTTCCAATATAGCCAAGCAACATCTTAGCATGCAATTACTCAATTTTAAAATTCTGCAACTGTCTCTCATATCACTTGCTAGCATTTGCAGAAAAGTTGGAATATAGGCAGATGCTTGTGCAATTGTAAGCAAGAAGAGACAAAATTTTCATCATTCTTTTATTCTACTAGACATTTAACCATGTGTATTTATCTGCCTTATTTACAAGGCTAATACACCTGTAAAATTGCATGTATGTTTAAAAATGATACTGATATTAAAAAGAATTAGAAATCATTCTCCAAATTTCCCACATGTACAACTTTAAAAGGAAACTATCAAATTTTGAAGCTCAGAATTCTAGAATTTTATTTTGGTCTGTTCACTAATGAACAGCTTTCTTTACAATGCCCTCTTGAAATGAAGAACAAAACCTTTAAAGGATTGAGGAATATTAGCCATTGCAGTACAAGTAATATTGAGCAACCTCTGCGTCAGAAAATAACTGAAAGATCACAACAGGACTGACTTTTAACCAGTGTTAGACACCCAGTTCACACTTGCGCCCTTCAGAATTACCCTTCCAGTAATTAAATATGAAACAAAAGTTTAGAACTTTCAATTTCCACTAAAATACTTTCAAGGTTGTTGAGTCAGATGGAGTTTGGGAGAAACATAACTACTGCATTTGTAAAAAGTATTTAGTTGGCACTGAACAGTGTGAAACAGGAAACGGCAATCTTACTTCACTGTCACTTGGCCATGCCCTGGCACCACTGGACAAGAGAAGAAATGTTTTGGCCCCATAAGTGCTTCAGGTGCTCCTAGACGTGATAAACAAGAGTTCAGCTGGTGCCAAACAGCAAGAATCCAGTCTATGATCTTGCACACAGGATCACACGGAGGAGGCACTTTGCCTCTGAACTGCAGAGAGAAAAGATGTTTGACATAAGGCCCCTGCTGCAAATGCTTTTCATTGAAATTCCAAGAAGGCTTTTTTGTTTTTTCTTTTCCTGCTATATTGCCACTAGATAAATCAGGAACAGTCAAAAGCTGGTCAGACCTTTTTATGGAGTATACTGAAGTTTTCTTGTATTAAAACTTACTACCCCAACGAGACTTTAAAAGATATCACCTTATGCATAAATTTATACACCTCTACTTTTTGTGGGAAACAGGCACAAATTTGTCAGCAGTGCTTTTTCTATGGTGTTTAAGATTAGGATTACAAGAGATACCTACCATATCCTCTGCAGTGTATGTGACATAAATAAGGCGTATAAAAGAATATACAATCACACTGAACAGGAAAGTCTGATCCAGGCATGTCCTCAGTGGTACTGATTTCAGATTTAGCAGCAATGAAGGGAGACGCCTTCCTCTAAGACTCATATTTTTCACTATGCCTTGGTAAAGGCAAATTAATTTGTGCCAGAAAAATCTTCTATTTCGTCTGACTTTAAATTAGAGCCTTCATCATCCTAATCCTAGGATTATCCTCTGAAACAGTTTGAATCAAAGGAAGCATTAAAAGATGCACTAGAGATAGTATTTGCTAGCGCTAAAGCCAGAGCTTCTTGACAAGAGTCTACACAAAAACAAGGTAAAGTTCACATAGAGAAAACATTTCAATTGTTCCAATATATCCTAATAGTTCAAAATAAGGGCAAAAGAGCTTTTCAGCTGAAAACATTAATATTAAGGAACAAACAAGGTATCAGAATACAGAGCAAGGATCTTTGAAATAGTCTTTTTGTGTTCAGACAATAAATGAGCTTTTACTTTCCTTTAGACTTTTATAACAGATTAATCTTCCTTTTATTTTTAACTTTGGAACCCATTATTTCAAGCCCCACACCAACTGGCATTTGAGTGCGCATTTAGGCCATGTTTGTATAAAAAAAAAAAAGTAGATCTACTGGCACACAGAGCATTTTTATTCCTTATTTAATTGGGGAAGATAGAGAAAGACACATGGTTTTGGTTTGTTTTTTTTTTTCTCCAAATGGCCACCATCTGCATATATGCTTTAGCGGTAATAAATTAAAGATTACAACCAAAATTTGTTCAACTTCAGTCAGAGGTAGAAACCAATTACATTGTTAAACTCTAACCTGTGAGACTAAGGAGTGCTTTTAAGACTAAATAAAACAGCCTGAAAATGACATTGTTACCTGGTGCTGCAAGTCCTGGTAGCCAAAGCAGTTTAGCAGAATAAATTTGATCCAGCCTTTGTCTGTGAACAAGTCAGAATACCACTGCTTCTGCGATTGTGTGCATTGCCGTATTTCTTGGCTTTGTGCTCAACTGAAGACAGTCTTTCTCTTTGATCTTGAATGATCTATGATCAAAGTTTTTCTGTCCTTTTATAAAGGTGCTTAGATCATGATATTCTCCAGTGTAGACTTGAGGATACAATCTCTCTCCTTGCAAGGACGGAGGAGAATTCTGCTACATGCTACTATTGCACTGTCCTCTGGCTTATACCTCATTCCAGCACTGTTGGGTATCTGCAAGATACCAGCTTCTACCACTTGTCTACAGACAACTGCTACCCGCCCCATACTTTCCAAGGATTCTGGAAACTATTCATATGCCCAACCAGACAACCACTCATAACAGTTCCAGCTTACTATGTCTGTAGGGACCCAAAGATTTAAAGTGCACGTGGAAAAAAAGGAAACATTCTTTCACACATAAAAAAGTACTTATAACTATGTGCTTGAAAAAAAGTAGCCTAAGTAATCTATTAAGAGTTTCATTGATATATTTCATATGATTCTTTTTTTATATTCTGTATTCATGTTCTTGCTATTAAAGAGTATCTAGGTTTCTAAATTTCCTCATTGAAATGTTCAGTTACTGCACATTTCCTCTTTAGGATCTCTTTGAAACAGTAAGCTTTCATAGATGAGAACTGTGGCATAGGGTACAGGAGATGACATTCCCAAGGATAAGCAAGACACATACAGCTGAACACTCAGAACCAACAGTAGGTCTGTTGTCCCAGACTGAGACTTTAATACTGATAGCTTTTTCTATTCCTAGAACAATCTCCCATTTTAAGCCTGTTCAAAACTCTGCTGCCAAAATTATTTTCCTTTGCAGCTGTTTCAATTAAATTCCCCCTCCCAGCATCTAACACTGCCTGACTGTCTGCAGTAGCTGATATCACACCGGAAAGGTTTTCTTCCAACTAACTTTCAGAATTCCACAATTCTGCTTTTGCTCACATCTCTGTTTTCATTTCCCATCCTCCATTTATTTATTCATGTTAAAAACAGACTTCCCAACTTTATTCTCTTTTGGACTTTTGTTCCAGCTTCAGCAAGCCTTTTAGCTCAAAACAACTTCCCTACTGATATATTCTTATGCCTCTTTCCTCTTTAATTTGAAAATCATAAGACCTCTTTTTGCTGTTTAAAATTTAGACAATACACACAGTACAAAAACTGTCTTATTTTAGATATATTAAATAAATTTCTCAAGAAAGGCATTTTATGTTTGTTGAGCAGATTCTTGTTATCTGAACAGATTCTTACTATCATGCTCACACAGGAGATAAAAGAATTATTGAAGGATGTTTTCATACAGTGGATAAACAAGTATCCACTGTGCCATTATTTGCAGCTAACTTGTGTGTTTATGCTAATCAACCATGGCCACACACCTTCTTAAATGAGGCCAAGCACAACATTTACAGATTCACAGAATCTATCTTCCCAGAAATGAGTATTTTTTTTCCTGAAACAACTTAGTTATCTGCTCAGCTTTTGACACTACCACTGTACATATTTCACAGACCTGGTGATGAACAAAATTGCTGAAACAGATTCAAGTTCTTACCTTGTTTATAACTTTTCTTCTTAAAAACCTTTGAAGCAAACCATGCATTGGTTCCCCATCCCACCTAAGTTGAACCCAACGGAAATGCTGCTGAACCAGCAGGTCAGAGCCATGAAGATGACACTTTGCGATTGTCCCCAGTAAAAAGCAGTTCTTATGAAAGTAAAAGGCACCAGAAACTCCATTTGCTAAAAAAGAACCATAAACCATTTTACTGGAATACTCAAAGCTCTAACATGATTTCATAGAAAAGCAAGAAGCAGTGACATAGACAGAAAAAAAGCCACCATAAATTAGCCTTAAAACTTGCTAATTTTGTTAAGAACAGCTGTTTGCTATAAAATTAAAACCTGAAAAAATTACATTTTTCTGTTGTTCCCTGTTTGCCATGTATTATAATACAGCTGTACTGCAGTAAAAACATTTCTCCATCCCAAATTCTTTAAATACCTCTTTGAATAGTGCAAGGGTTTTCCGAACTCCGATTCTCAAGAGGTGCCAGAAAATCTCCTAGTAATTCAGACAAAGAAGCTCTCTCCAAATTTTCTAAAATCACAATGGTTGTCTTGCTTACAGGAGGTTGTTTAACTGGGACCAGACAAGCTGAAATATAAATATCCCATTAAAGTCTAATTATGAAAATTGACTTTTATTTATATATACAGCTTTTACTGCTACTAATAAGACATAGGATTTTTATTTTATTTTTTGCCTTTTAACTTGTTCACAGAAGCAGACAGGCTGTATAATGTTCAAAACTGGAAGCATAAAAAACAAACAATGGAAAGAATCTCATACTGTACAATAAGAAAAAAATTGAAACCTAATATTAAAATAAATTCCTGAGATGGCTACCATGGGATCTTCATGGACAGGAAGGATTTCAGCACACTGAAAATAAATACAACACAAAAGATAGGAAAGACCTCTGAAAACATTTCTTTAATTTGCTGTAAGACATCTTAAACTTTTAACGTACTCTTTATACTAAATAACGATGAAAGGATTCAGAATATTCTACATTTGTAAGAAACTTAATCCAATAGTATCCTGGGATGCACTGGGAGAAGCCTGCTGGCTGAGGGAGGCGATCCTCCTCCTCTACACAACTCTGCTGAGGCTGCATCTGGAGTACTGTGTCCAGTTCTGGGCTTCTCAGTACAAGAAAGACAAGGAGCTACTGGAAAGGGTCCACAGAGGGCCACAAGGATGATCAAGAGTCTGGAGCATCCTTCTTATGAGAGATTGTGGGAGCTGGACCTCTTTAGTCTACAGAAGAGAAGACTGAGAGGGATCTCATTAATGCATATAAATATCGGACAGGCAGGTGCCAGGAAGATGGTGCCAGACTCTTTTCAGTGGTGCCCAGTGACAGGACAAGGAGCAATGACCATAAGTTAAAACACAAGAAGTTTCACCTCAACTTGAAGAAGAACTACTTTACATGGGTAGAGCACTGAACAGGCTGCCCAGGGAGGCTGTGGAGTCTCTCTCTGGAGACATTCAAAACCTGCTTGGGTGTGTTCCTGTGTAACCTGTTCTAGGTGGCCCTACCTTGGCATGGGGGCTGGACTAGATGATATACAAAGGTCTCTTCCAACCCTAATGATTCTGTGATTCTATGAGATTGCTTTTTCTTAGCTACTATCCTCTCTTCAAAAATTCGTTCAATAGCTTTAAGAATCACCCAAGTAATCAAAGCTAGTTTGAGGCGCAAACAGTAGTGCCTGAACCTAACAGGCGTTAAAATTTTTTTATATATATATGTGTGTGTATATATACACTATATATACATATAAATGTATACATACATATATATACACATAATTTTTTCACATTTCAGATATTTTCCTTTGTTTTTCCTGATTTTATCATCCTATGGCCTAAAGATACAGCCTTTGCAAGTCTTCCTGTAACACTAAATCCCAGATGAATGCTTCTGTAATACAAGTATTAAACAAAACCTTGGTTGTGAGTATATTGTGCCTTGCATTGTTTCAGAACTTTTTGAGGGTGGTACTAAAGATGATCATTAAGTAAAATGATGAGTAATAAGGCAAAACTTAGAGCAACTCACTGTAGCTGGTGACAGTTATGTATTAGCTTATTATTGCTAATTATTATTGCAGATTCCTGAATGTTGCTGCCCTGTTTTACTAACAGGATATAGCTGGATGGCAGAATGGATGGAACCATCTGGAGAGAGGAGAGTGCTCTCCTAGGAGAGGAGTTGTGGCAGAATAATGGGACAAAAAGCAGGCATTAAAATGAGAGACTCAACCAGCAGCACAATGCTGAAATGCAAGCGCAGACTATTAAAAGAAGAGTGTGGCTGACACAGAGTAAGGCATCCAAAAGAAGCTTTCATCAGTGGCTAGTAAACAAACCGGACTAGGAATGATTTTCTTGCCTGCAGGCCAGACACCAAAGCCTAACTGACTTCTGACTAAATGCTCTCTTCTGCTCTCCCAGCAACGCGATGGCACTGAAAATGATGTGGAATAATCACTGACACAAGCTATGCTCCAAACTGTGACCAGGATATCCTGGGAAAAAAAAATGACATGGACTGAAGTTACACTGGGAAGTATGCAAGCAAACAGAACATAGCACTGCACATGATTGTACAAGCCCATGGGGTGGCTCTGCTTTTGTTCAAGAACACAGATTTTGTTGAGGCTGCAACCAAGAAAGCCAATGAAAGCTACAGGATCAAAGCATACTTGAAAAATATGCCCCACACTGCAAATGCACAGCAGGTAGAAGTCAGAATTCAGTCTCACTCACTGAATTGTATTTTTTCTATTAAAAAGTTAGTAATTCTAGTTTGTTCAAATAAAACATTTGCTTATGAGATGGAAACCCTCTTGGTGTTTCTGATCTGCCCATACTGAGAAGGAAAAAGGCAGGGGCTGATTCTCTCAAAGATCTGGCTGTCTCAAAGTTTCATCACGGCAGCACATGAGAATGCATCCAGAGGTGTTGCATTGGTACAATCAAAACTGGTCTCATTTCAAATGCCTAAAGCCCAGCCTTTTTCAATATAGACAGTGAAACGTGTAAATTACAGCTCCGGGAACACCAGATTATCCCAAGCAATAATGACATGTATCCCTTTCATTTTTAATGTGAACAACCATATTGGATAAGAAGTAAAGTTAAAATCCTAGAGCTGTAGAAGAAGTCATAGTAATAAAAAGAAAACCCCCACATTTTTAGATGCAAATGAGGTCTTGCTACCAAGGTTAGATTCAAACTACATTGCTAGTTTTTGTCAACAAAAATCCCCCAAACTAAACACTCGTTAAAAAAAAAAAAAAGCAAGCTGCAAAGGGATAAAAGCAGCTACATATCTGAGAACTGCCTGCAAACAGCAAAACTGTATTTGAGCCAGAATTAATTTAAACAATACCAAGGAAAAGGAAGCATATCACATAACTGACCCATGTGCCCCCGTTTTTCTGCTTCCATATTTAATTTGCTCATTTTCAATGTCATCCACCTTTCGCTACATTGTCCTTTTTTTCCCCCTCTTCCTAATTATTCATCATGAATTTACACAGGCACAGCCTACTGACCACTCTGAGAATGCTTTATTGTGGAGCACTCAAGTAACAGGACTTTAATCTACATGTAGCTATTCACATCCATTAAGAGAAAACTCTTTATTTCAACAGAAATACAACTTTGTCCTGTAGTAATGGTCAGAATACACATATGCAGTAAAATTAGTTTGTTCAGGTGACAAAATTTGGCTCAGATCCACACATAAGTATCCAGTAAACCAGCATATATCAAAAGCAAGTGATCTGACTTTTAAAGAACTCCTTCACTGCTTCTTTTATTTCCAGAAAGGTAATAATTATAGCTTACCTTTTCATATCTTTTTCTTAAAAAATATAACAACTACAATAAGGCAATTATAGACCTTTATTTCTGATTCAGTAGATCTGAACCACAACACATAGCATTTAAAGGATCACAAACAAAGGGAAAAAGGAATGAGCAAAAAATATTAAGAACTATTCATTTTACTTAAATGTCATGAACCTCTGACAGAGCTCCCTATTGGACTGTCACTTCTACCTCAGTTTAGACTCTTATCATTATTTCCCAAGCACCTGGAAAACTATGGGTTCTGTTAAGACATGCCACCATGCAAAAGACTTTAATGTATTTCTTTACTTTGTACCATTAAAAACTTTCCTAAAATTACCAAAATCAGTCCTGCTGAAACAACCTTACCACTGCTGATGAACAGTTCTGCAAGCTGCTCCTTAGAGAAACCAGCATCCACTTCAACTTTAACGATTTCACATGTGGATCCTGCAGCCACTTGCTTTTGCTGTATTGAAAATTTATAGATTTGGTGAAATAACATAGTCTCTAATTTATGAACTAATTTAATGTATATGTTTGTGTTAATACCTTCATGCAGGCTGCTATCTGATGTGCTATATAGTCTTGCAAACTTCCTTCTGGACCATGGAAAATGACATTATGATATTGTTCAACCTACAGAGAGAAAAAAAATTACTATTGAAAGTTCAGATTTGGAGGTTTGGGTATTTTTTTTACCTAGATGAGACAATCAGCATTTAACAGACAAAATTCTTTGGTTTGCACTACTGGAGTTAACAATCCTTACTATATTAGTTTCAAAATAGGCAATATTTTCATACAACATCTTGGAAATATATTGATAAATTTAGATCCTTATTTGTAAAACTACATGAAAGGGTATTTTTTCATTATAACAATCATTAAATCTTGAAACATATGTGTAGGAAGGATGAATTTCAGAATCATTAAATTAAAATAGATAAACCAGAATGATGTTAAAATCAGAGTAGATTAATTCGCTGCTAACTTAAGGACTTACACTATGGACTTTATTTCCAATTCAAATGGGATCATGTTATCAGTACTGCAGAATAAAAATGATTTAATCTATCTTAACTGTAAAATTATCACTAAAAAGTCAGTAACGGCATAAAATCATATCATTATGCAATACCAGTGAATGCAGCAGCAATCTGTGGCGTGTAACTGTTCTAACAACATGAAATACTAACCAAGGACACAGGAGAAATTATGCCAATTTAAAACTAATTCTGATTTGATTAGCAATGTTAAAACAAATGAGCTATGAAAGTTAACTCATTATCCAGTTATGCTTACATTTTTAGGAATTAAATAAATTTTAAGACTTACAGGAGATACATATATAAGTTAATAATAAAATTCAAATCTCAAATAATTGCTTACATGAATCTTACTCTAATTTACTTTCCCCTCAAAAAGTGAAATAAAATAATTTTAGAAAGAAGCAAGATATCTCAGAGCTTTTAATGTATTTTCTTAAACAGTTCAATTAATCAGATGGCTTCTATTTGAAGAAGTTAACACCCTTACATGACTAAAGTTATTGGGGTAAGATTTAGGGGGAACTTTATTTTAAAATAACAGCTTTCATCTTATTCATTTTTTAGAAGTCTTGACATTCTTTCATAGAGTAGACAACTTTTTCAGTCAATGGTATTATAGAAGTATTTTCATGTGTAGTGCGCAGACAGAGGATAGCCTAGCACTTACCAGGCGGAGGTAATTCTGAAGTGTCTGAAGATGGATCATAGATGCGTAAGTCACACTATTTAGGCAGCCTTCTTGAGGTCCTTTATAAAGAGACATACAAATAACTTCTACAAATCTCTCGTGTTTATAAGCATTTATGATGGATGCATATGCTTTTCATGCAGTATTCTACAGTGATGTCCTAAAACTGCAGGCTCTGCAAATTAAAATGATTTATCTAGCAACACAGATTCATGAATATCCATGACATAAGTAAAATGGACACTACTACACAACTGAAAAAGGTCGTAGGGTATTTATGTGCCAGCATATTTTCTAAATGTTGTAGACCTTTTCAAATCTAGTTAAACAATTAATTGGACATGATGTTTCTGAGGATCAAGCAAGAGGATCAAGCAACACTGAAAAACAAGCCCAGTAGCAAATGCTTCTCAAATTACATATTTCATAGGGAGTGTCTTGACATTCAAACCTAAAAATCATGAATTGAAAATTACCAAACAAAAACACTGTGATATGCTCAGCTCTGTTGTTCTTCAAAAAGTCCCATGGTGGTTGGGAAAAAATCTGACCTGTTGACCATGAAATGTTTCCTGTTAAAAAGAAAAAAAAGAGACATATTCCCTGTATCTATATAAAGTGTCATATGCTTAAGCATATTCAATTGCTTACAAAGAGTTCCATGCACTAAATCATACTATTATTTGATACTACTAAGGACAATAATGTTTTATGTCAACTGAGACACAAGTCTAATAGTTAGCCTGTTCTTACATCTTCACATGCAAATTAAAGTAAAATAAGCTTATTTGCCCAGTCTAATAGGAACAGGGATTTTTTTAAGGTGATAGGTGGAGGGGGAAGAGGATTTAAGATGAAGCACATCAATTTTCATAACCCTATGCGACTATTACTACCACATTTTGGCCAATTTCTCATTATTTTAAAGATTTGTCTGTTTTACCGTGATAAGTGAAGTTAAATAAAGCACGAGTAGTTCTGTTCTACCTATGCTGAGGATTTACAGTCTGGATTTACTGTACACCCTGGACATACTGTACATCCTGTAAAGACATAGTGTGGGCTTTGCTTTGAATTGCTTTGTTTCACCTGTAATACAGATCTCTCTTCTGGACTACTAAATTGAGTAAAGGACTAGTTAACATAGGGCCTCATGGTACCCAAGGTGATACTAAAGTGCTTAATCAATTGTATCAGACACAACTAAAGGTAAAGAATGCTTTCATGCCAGCACTGTTCAGAATTTCATAGCTAGTATTGGTCTTTCTTAGTCTAAGCTTTAAAACATCCAGAAATCTAAAGGTATTTTTACCTTATTTACAAGATTTCACAAATTAAAAAAAAACCCCAATTTTTGTTTTTCTTACTACACCAATATTGATACCTAGTTTGACAGATAATATGCTGCTTGCACTGAGGCCAATGTTCGATTCTGCAGCACTGCTGAATGACAGGTCTTCTAGGCTCCTCCATCCACCAGAAGCAATTGCTTGGAAATGGTTTGTCACTGCCTGACTCACTGCCTTTGAAAAATCATCCCATGATGTTTGTTTGCGGATATTTAAAGCACATATTGTGTTTTCTGTATCAAATTCTTCTGTACCACAATGGGCTGGTTCAATGCCACTGACTGAAATCCTTACAGGTACATTAAGAGCATCTGTTGAAAAACAAAAAACCAAGAATGTAAAACTCAGAAAAAAATCCTATTATTAAAGACCAATAGCATCTAATATTGCAAAGGAAAGCTACAAAATAACTCCTTCTACAGAAAAGCAAATGGTAAAGAGCAGCAGAGATCACCACCATAAAATCAGAGCAGTGATGACAAACAAACAGAGGCATCCATCTTTTATTACATTACAAAAAATCAGTATGTTTAAATAACAGGATGCAAGACAGAACTTAATCTTTTATTTCCTTTTTACAGACTCATTCCTGTATTATAAATAAAGACATATGGCAGGTAGTCTTAATGATTCAGTTTATTGTGGTTGTGCACATTTTTATAATCAATGCAGAAAGGAATTTACTGGCACTGGTGCACAAGTGGAAAACAGCTGAGCCAAATGTCTTTAAATAAAAAGCTAAGAGCTAAGACAGAAAATTCACTTGGAAGTGTATATCTGATTTGCTATAAGATAAATTGAAAAAATATTAAAAAAGAAAGCACAAAATTTACATGCACATTCAAAAAAAAAAAATCTTAAATCTGGCTTTTTGAAAAATGGAATGCAACTCAACAGAAGCAGCAGTCTGAATCATTTAGATGACTAAAAGTGAAAATGAAACTATCTTCTAACTTTAATGCCAAAATAATACCTTTCAGAAATTTTCCAATATTAAAAATAAGTGCATCACAAAAAGTTATCTTTTTTTTATTTTATAAAAGTTATGAAATCTTGCAACATGAGTTTTGCTTTTGAGTTTAGAAGTTAAGTCTTCTGCTGACACAAACCAATGAAGCATTTCTGATGTCAGAAAAGCTCTGATTTAAACCCACTAGCCTACCATAGGGAAAAGATTACTCAAAGGCACCCTTCTGGATGCGAGACTGTGAGGAATGTATGAAAGACTTGCCCTTCTGAGAGCTCGATCTCAGGGAAATGAGCAACGGCTACAGGAAATACATTGGCTTCTTCACAAGGAATCAGGCCCCTAGGACAGAGGAGCAGCGTATGCCTAAATTTCACTGTATGGGTCCTCTATATGGCATAGTTGGCAACCTTGCCAACTTCCCTGCCTCCCCCGTCTTTCAGATTTGTTGGAGCACAGAGCACATTCTCCTGTCCTACATGCATGTAATTCCTTACAATGGAAACTTTACTGGGTTGTGAGGAAGGCCGAGGATGGTACACACACAGTTATCCAAAATTCAGTCTTGGCTTATTGAGAAGTATACACAGATAAAAGTGGTGTTTCCAAGCTTCCACAGATCAAATCTTCTTGGGGCAAAAAAGCTAATTATGGTGGCACTGATGTTAACTACAGGCTTAACAAATGCAAGAAGAGCAACTGAGTCCAAAGGTTCTGACCTGATAAAAGCAGGTGAATTCATGATAAGCCTGACCAGAGCAACAGGGTACTAAGTCTGATGAAAATAATACCAGTCTCAATTTAACAGGCTATAGCTTCAAACATCAGAAATTGCCTTCAGTCTGAGAAAGAAATAGACCACATAGGAGTTTCTAATAGAAAGTGAGTTGTGTTCCCCTCTACACCTATAATAAAATGGTAAGAAACCAGATATTATAATAGCTGAAGAGGAAAAGCAGAAGCAGCATGCAGAAAGCTTCCTTAATTTGTCTATAATCAGTGTAGTTGACTACCCACAACCCTATACCTCATAACACAAACACAAAAAAAGTGATTCAATACAAAACATACAAATCTACAGAAACAATACTTTTGGCTATACAGAGCAAACACAAAATGTGTGGACAGACTAAGCTCTAACTCAAGAAATATAGGGGTCATCCTGCTTTCCCAGATTTTGAGAAAACTTACGGAGAAGGAAGACGATGACAGGTTCCAACAGAAGAACAATATCCTGAAAGAAGTTACTGATGTTGGAAAAAGGACATTGTTTGATGTTGTCCCCAGGACTTTTTTTTAAGACTAGAACAAAGAATCCCCTCAACAGTAAAGAAGTGACAAATAAAATTATGCTTTAAGAAGAAATTCAGATGAAACTAGATGATTGTTTTAACCTGAGCAAATTTGACAGCTATCTGCAACCACGTGTTGTTGGGTTTTTTTTTTTGCAAGAATTTGAAGAAAAAATAAGAAGGGGATAATAGCTTTGGAAAAAGTAATTACTAATATTAAATTCAGAAATTTTAGAGATTATGGATGTTTGCACATGTATAATATATACCATCTTTTCAAATTGTTTAAAAACAAGGAGATAAGTAATTTAGTAACCTCCAACAGAATTTTATCATATGCGTTTTCATAATTGGGAGGATAGAAACTTGCCAGGTTAAGAAAACTTAATTTTGTGGTGCCAAAAAAGTGACAACCTACCCTTTTCAAATTTCTCTTTTTTGTTCCACAAGCTCTTTACTAAAAACATTTTTATATCGTGCTGATAGCATTTACTTACTTAAATTTTCTAGGAGATGTTTGCAATCATCAGTAGCAACATCATGCAATGTTCGATTACACTTATCTTTTCTCTCAGCCTCTAGTCCACCATGGCTGCAAAGGATTTCTAGACAGTTCTGCAAAGGTAAGAACTGTATTACTGACTGGTTCATTTGCTGCATTACAGAGTTAAACCAATATGCAGTTAGACTCCTAATTGAAATTCTTACGCATGCATTTCCAAAGACGGCCAGCAGTAGAGTTTCTGAATGTTTGGATGATGTTCCTCACAGACTTGAAAGCCAGGAGTAAAAACTTTTTAAGGCAGACAGACTTGAAAGTCTCAAACCAAGATTTTGAAAAAGCAGAATGTACACAGGCAGGCTTCTACAGTCTCAAAACGTCATGTGCTAAGTTGAATTGAGAAGTTCTTAACACCTGGCCACTAGTTCAGGTACTCACATAAAGAAATAAAAGCCCAACTATCTGTCTTATTTTGAACATCTTGGCCTCAATATTCAAGCAACATTAAAAGCAATTCTAAAGCTTAATGCAGACCAATTAATGAATCTGTTCAGATGGCAATCCATAAAACCAGTTTTCACTTTGTGATTCACCAAACAGGAGTTTCCATCATGCCTGACGTCTGAGTGGGATACAGCAAAAGAAAACCAATAATTCTAAAAACACTTTGCAAGCCTCTTCTTCAGCAGGTAAAACTGTTATTAAAGTCAGAGCACAAACACTTTGTGCATACCAACAACATGATGCCCTCTTAAAATTCAAGGACTCCAAAAAAAGTCATGTGCTTCACAAAGCAAAAAATTATTACAACTCATTAGAAACAAGCTATTAGCAGTTAAATTTAGATTGGTACAATCATACTATTACATGAAGAAAACATTAATTATATAGATCCTTCCAAACTAGATGGGGGAGGGAGAGG